>CAIGRL010070109.1:5000-47500 GCA_903798325.1 Fraxinus xanthoxyloides | reverse complement strand
CGAAGCGTCATTCTCATAGGCGAGGCGCTTCGAGTTAGCGAAGCGCTGTAGTAGCGCCGAAGCCCTATGTGCTATAATGCTGAACCAAGGACGCTCCGCCTTATCTATAGAAGGAGTCAACTGAGTTCTGAACGAATTAGCTCCTTGGTAATAGCTCAATCTATAGATAGAAAGCCCTATGATGGGAAACTACCACGTTAGGTTTGGAGAGAGATGGGACCGGTTATATAATAGAGGGAGCAGATGCAAGCTTTTTCTTTCAATAGCCGGCCAAATGACTACAGGATCATCGGTCTACTCTACCTCAATTCACCATTTCGAACCTTATACAGAAGGTTTTTCCGTACCAGCTTCTTCTACCTATACCGCAGTTGAAGCACCTAAAGGAGAATTTGGTGTCTTTCTGGTCAGTAATGGAAGCAATCGTCCCTACCGTCGTAAAATAAGAGCACCTGGCTTTGCCCATTCACAAGGACTCGATTCTATGTCCAAACATCACATGCCAGCAGATGTGGTCACCATCATTGGTACTCAAGATATTGTGTTTGGAGAGGTGGATAGATAGGACTACTAGTTGCTCGATCAGGACCCTAGCTTTATTGCGAGCCAAAAACAAAGATGGATTCCCCTTCCCCTTCTATCTTCAGTACTAGAGATGAACGAATTGCATACGCCCGAAATTTAGATCGAAGAATTGTTGGGGTCTTGGAATTTCATGAACGCGGAGCCAACGAGTTCAGTCGAACAGCGTATATAGTAAATAGAAGTGGAAGAGCCTTTCCTTTCGTTTTAAACAACTCTAAATGAAAGGAGCCACCACAGATGTATGCACAATGATTGGATTTTGGTGCATACACATACAGCAGCGAATCGAAGTGCGTAAGCCCCTTTAGAGTAGAGATAGAGGCGGTCCATTGAAGAAAATCAAAGCAAAATGCAGCTGAAAGCAAGGGCGGTCGTAGATCAGCTGAAGGTGCCAGGTTCCTGCAGGAGAGGACTCTAACTCATGCCAATGGAAGCAGAAAAAAGGGATGAACATGCCCATCTGCCTTTCTGACCTGCAGACTTGGTAAGATTGGATGTTAAAATGGACTAAGGCTTCATCCACTTATTATTATTATTTCTCTCCATCCGTCTTATTTCACTCACTGATTTCTGACGGTTGCTTATCATATTCAGGTACTTATGATCTTGTAGGTTAGGATTTTAGGAAAAGAGTGGAATCGCTTTTCTTTGATACTATTTTATTGTTGCGGCTTCTGCTTGTTCATGCTAAACTTTTATAACACTCTTACTAGCCCAATGGACAAAGCCTATTTTTATGAGTTCTTGTCTTTCTCTCACCAACCCTTGGTCGCCAATCTTGTCATTTCCTATGACAAAGCAGTATGGTACATGGAATGTCCCCTATCTCACCTTTTCTTTTAGGTGCTAAAAAAACTATAAGCTTTGCAAAGAAACAAATATCCACAGGAAGTAAGAACGATAAAGTTATCAACTTTTAAAAAAAGTTCTGTCAAAAGCCACGCGAATCAACACTTTTCTTCGCGTTACCGCGGCCTCTTTGAATCACACCTAAAGGCGAATGGGCGAGCGAATCCGCTTTGTGATCGACTCTTTGGATCGCGTTAATGCGAATCGGTGAGAAGTCGACTCGGCGATTTGACGACCCCAAAAGAGATGTTCTTTACAAATGGACCCCACGTACTTCGACTTTGCTTAGGCGGGCGAACCCCGGCGAACGAATCAGCTAATGGGCGGATCGAAGACTGAGGCAGCAACCATGCTGCCTCAGTCTTCCGCTGGAATGGCACACTGTCTTTCACTGCTTTGATCATTGGCTGCAACGGCACTGGATCGCGCGGAGAAGAACTTCTAAGGCGAAAGACTAGGGCTGGACGACAACTCCCTCTCCTATTCAATTTCTTGATTTCATCCCTTCACTTTCATAAGTAATTGAATCCCGCTTTCGTGTCTATCCTGCCGCTGGATTCCACTGCTGCTTATATCCCTTTTGCCCACACTTTGTTAACACATAGTAAATAAAGGCTATAGAGAGCACTTCTTCCCTTGCTCTAAAGTAAGAAAGAGATGGCATGGAATCAGTTTACCTTGACTTAAAGGGGAAGGGCTCTACTCTAGCAGGCCTCCCTTAGGGAGCTGTTGTCACAATTGAATTAGAATCCGCAGCTATTGACTCTGGTCTTAGAGAAGCAGGCCAAGGATGAGTTCGATCCATTAGGTTCTTCGATTTGTTCAGAAAAGAAAAGGGGGCTACTGAAAGATAAAAACGAAGTAAATGGACAAGCAAGATCCGCCCAAATATCCCAGACTTCGGAGAAGGACTGGCCTGATGAAGAGGAGGGAACGTGCCGTTTGAGAGGAAGCAAGCAATTCGGACAGAAGAAAGAGGGCTTGAAAGAATAAGATACGTAGAGCGTGAACCAAGGTTCATAGGCGGATCAAAGTCGAATCTTGCAGATCCTAGTTCGCTTACTAATCGCTTTCGGGACCAGTCTTCAATGGCATGAAGCTTTAGTGGCATAGAATCGGATGCCTTAGTCGAATGATCGGACAGATGAAAGGAGAACTATCTGATGAGGCATCTGGATTTGATTCCGTTTTTAGTCGGTTCACTGGAGAGGAAAAAAAACATGTAAAGAATAGTGAGAATAGCCGTAATTCAACTAGGCCTTGAATCAGTGGTTTACAGAGACAATGAATCATCTGTTTACGGCGAATCTGCTCTTAGAATTTTAGAATAGGTTGGAACTCTTTAAACATGATACGTTTATTCAGAAAGTACGCATTTCTGGCTCTAAGTCCGATGGGTTGGATCGAACTAGTTGGTTTGGCAGGAAGCTAATTGCATAAAAGAAGCATTCCACTTTGGGAAAGAGAATAGAAGGAGTCAGTCTTATTATAGGATCCCTCTGTCTTGCATTGGGTTCACTGGAGCTTATATAAAGCGATACGCAGAAGAGAGAGAATCCGTCTGTCTTTATAGTGCGGATGGACTGACTTTTCTCGCATCAAAGCTTTCCGGTTCTATTCCTTTATGATATGAAGAAAGGCTTGTTATCGACGAATAAGCTCTTTCTACTGTGCCCTAAAAGCTCATCCTAAGGAAAGTAGTTTTCACTCGAGACTTCTATTCTATGCTAGCATAGCATGCTTCTACTTCTATTCTTGATGTTGCACCGGATCTGGAAGAGTTTATATTCCTTTATTCTAAGATGCCAGTCGGGAAAGAGTTCGCTTAAGACTGATAAAGGGGAGGGCAGATGTTTACTACGACTGATTGAAGAAACTAACTACTGCATTTGTGATTCAATTAGCTCCTTCAGTCCTTGTCAACTTTCTCAAATGTATGAGTGGAATCCATTAGATTCTTCGATTTGTTAGGACAAGGATAAACTGACTCCCTCATTCCTTATAACTAAGCCAATCTCGAAATGCTATACCATATGCTTAGCCGCTGCACTCGTCAAAAGAACAGCTAGAACAGTTGTACCAACTAAGAATGCCATTCCATGAGGAGATTTGTACTCAGGAAACCCCAGTAAAACTGAACTACTTTCGATGGGTGCTTCTATTATTTCCTTCATACTACCCAATCCGAATTCATGAGTGCCTGTAGCAGCATTGAGGGATCCCCTAAATCCTCCGACATCGATACCAGAGGGGATTACATATTAGATTACTAATAAGCTCCGGAACTGGTATTTGATTAAGCTCGGGAAGGGAAGCCAAAAAAATTCCACACCCGATACACAAAAACGGTAAGAGTAATTAAAGAATATCAGACAAAGGTAGACCGCTCTGGCTAGACGAAGATGCAAAACTAGGAGATAACTGCAAATCACGACACTTAACTAAACCCCGCGCCGCGAAGCTCGTTCCCTGAAAATATGAGCTAAACCCTTTTCGGGAAACCGAAGAAAATAGGGCCTTGACTGCCCTTGGGAGGCTGAAAGAAGACCATAAAGGCTATTGGTCCCCATCAAACCCTTGACGATTTGAATGGGTTTGCTCCCATTCCCGCGGATGAGTAGATTTTTCATCAAGTGCTGTTCCGAGCTCCATTTCTTTTTCAAACAAGGATTTCCCTTTAGTCACGCTTGGCAACCTCGGCAAAGTCTCGCTGGTCCAACTACTTTTTCTGGTTACGGCCACATTGGTTGGCGGTATAGTCTTCCGTAAGCTAGACGGATTCCATGGTTGTTGCTCTGACTTTGTTTCACTCCCATGTCTAGTGGGAAATCCGGTCTGTCTAAGCCAGTACCAAGCCGGTTGAAAACGTTCTAAGCGAACCAAAAGAGCGAAAGGAGTCAACGGTCTCAGTCCTTTCAGTCCGGTCAATCAATCAAGCAAGCCAGCGAGCTAGTAGCAAGCACGCAAGAAAGCCGTTGTTACCCTGCGAGTTGTTTTGTTTGCCTTCCCTGTCGCTATTGCCTGAAAACCCTCTCGTTTGGTTGGATCAGTCAACGTCTATCCTTTTTTCTTTTCCTGCTTTCTTTGAAAGAGGGAGCTCGCACGGTAAGCAATGCGTACTTGTTCCCTAGTGGATCACAAACTATCCGATAGGTAAGCGGTTCCCTTTTCTAATAGGGCAGGGCTGATCCTGTATCTGCTTCCGGCAACTATTCCCTCTCTTCCTCTCATCGCCCTTCCCTGTCGGATCGACTAGATGTTCTTGTCGAGCTGAAAGAGAGGCTGCCTTCCTTTCTTTGTTAATGACTTCGAGTTAGTCGCTGTGGAGGAGAGTTCAAAGATGTTGGAACGCGTCTCCGAGGGGGCTCCCAAGGTGAAGCAAGGGTATTCTAAATCATCCCAACTCGAGGGTCGCGAGCTCATGGAGATTTATCTTTATAGAAGCGTTGCGCTTTATCTGGTGAAGAGCCTGTCGTGACATATTAAACTTCAGCTTCCGCTTCACTAAACGTAGTTGACCCAATTGCATCAAGCAGCACCCTACAGTCAACTCACCTCACATCGAGTCCTTCCTCTTCTCCAGGATTGGTGTGGGGAATCCGCCACTAGAGGGGAGATAGCCCTTGTTTAGTTCATCATTCCGTTCGGATATAGAGCTGTATCCCTGGTCAAAGGACCAATTGATTCATAGCCAATGTTCTTGCCTTGCCTCGGGCATAGAAAAGCATCTTCGCCTATTGTCCGGGGAGGAAGGAGAAAGAGAATAGGCCCATGAACAATAAAGAATTAGCGATTCAACCATATTACGGGCCGGAGATAGAGCTAAACAATTACTAACCAGGGGCCTAGGTACTCCTATCACATTGGGTATGATTTTGCCATGGTGGACTCTACAAAAAGGGATTCCAATCCCATCTTATTCAGTTGGAAGTGATTCACTCACTTTTATAGTATGGAGAACGTGAAAAGGGTAAACTTCGAGGCCAGAGGCCGAGTCAGAATTGCTTTTCCCCAAAGATGCCTCAAATCTCTTAATAAAGGTATCTTCCTGGTGACAGCAGTGGCAGCGGAGCAGCATCATTCATTCTAAGTTAGAAGGACGTCTTCCCCAAGTATATAACTTAAGCTTTACACAAAAGGAAACTAAGGGCCCAAAAGCATAGAGATGGGACTCTAAGTCTTTTTTTATGCTGGTTCGTTGCGTCTCTCAACTCTAGGGGTCCTGCTCCTCTAAGCGGGGACAATTCAAGAAGAATGAAGAGAGAGATTAGGTTCATATAGATACATTCACATGGAATCGGAAACTAGTAGACCTATTCTCCAACAATAGGAAAGGTCGAAGATCGCTCTTCTTTCTAGATTCGATAGTAGTCAGTCACTCGGAGCCGGAGTCTCAGTTCAGTCCTTTCTTTCACCTGAATGGCTTGGCGGTACGGCTTCGCTTGACTTGACCGGATCAGCTACGTTTACGTCTGTTATGGAACCGACCGCACTTGACTCTATTCGTCAGTGGACCAGCCAGGCCTTTTGAAAGCTACTATGATGTTTAGATTGACCGCCCTCTTTGAAAGCATCTTTCCTTCCCGCTGATGAACAGACGAAGTCGACTAACCAACTCACCAGCCAATAGCACACATTATAAAATTTATTAGAATAGGAGATCCTCTGTCTTGGGGGCACGGGTAATAGCATGCGTCGGTCTTTGTCTCGTCCAGCTATGGCTGTACAAGGCCGATGGGAAGTCCCCAGTCCTGTCTCGGCGAGCATTGGTAGGAGGCGGGACTTAACCAAATAGGGTTCGTGAGAAATCCATTTTATTGGATAGCAGCGTTTTCTTTCATATTTACATATTTAGCTGGTAAAGCCGTTTACTCAGTAGTGGTTAGCAGCATAAATGCAGAGGTGACACGATCCGTTGATCAAAGCCTCTTTGTTCTTTTATCATTTTCTCGGATCATGCATTGAATTCCTAGCCAGGAGCTCCATTCTTCCGTATCTCGGTCAGTACGAAAGGGCGCAGCCCTAACTGGAAAAGGAGTGAAGGTTCCGCTATCCCGGGGTGCTTCTACCGCCTCTTGGTTATCCAAAGCATTTCAATCAGGTTTCCCCAAGCAATTGGAGAGGAATCTGCTTCTGTATCGAGCGTTTATACTAGCTCAAAGCGTTGTATCCGGGGGCTTAGTAGGGCCCCATTAAGATTCACCAAATACAAGGCACAAGGGCTTTTTTCTGGTTCACCACAGAAGGCAGGTTGTCTGCTAAGTCTATGGTCCGATTCCAACTAATTATATATAATAATCATTGATCCTTGTCTACAGCCAACTCGATTGCATCGATCCTTCTCTATTCTAGGAGCACCCAATCCAGTCATTCTCTTGTAAAGTGGACGATTTCATCATAACAAAGAGAACCCAGTACAAAGATAGATCCATTCGCTGAGCTCGAGAGAGCGTTTTGAACAATAACAAGAATTTCCCACTGAGCCACTGCACAATCATTTCAATTAGGATCTGCACCAGTAGCTCTCAGCTGCTACAATTGCTTTAGTGGGAGCAAAAACTGGTGGTCAGCCCCCAATCCTCCCTTTTCGAGCACGGCCCTCAACACGCAATATTGATTGTCAGGCCACGTTGTCAGGAACACAACGGATTGCATCCCGTGCGTTAGGTGAAGGGGTACGGTACTCAAGGTATCAGAAATGAAAAGAATCCGCTTTACAATAGCCTTTAGTTTCATGTCATTAAAGAGGTCGACGTAGCGAACCAGGTTCTTCTAACTCAAGTCAGTAGTGAGCTTTAGACAGGAAAGTCTTTGGCTGGATTTGACTTCTTTCTGGTCCTCTCTCTGGTCCAAAACCTTCTTTTCCTGGATGTTAGGAAGAAGAACTCGAATCCCCAGCTTTCGATATCACAATTGTTCGTTTGCTGTTGGGTCGCTGCTCAAGTGACAGTTTGCTTTCATGGAAATGAGTGCCATATCAAGGAATGTCGCAATATAAGTGATATAGGTTCAGTACAGTTTGAGTCGTACTGTCCAGAGGTGGGTTTATGAATAATCAGAGTTGGATTCGTCACTTTGATTCGTAAAATCAGGAGTAGTAATTATATAATATAGGAGAATGGTACCAATTTATTGGTGAAGCAGGATGCTCATTGACAGTCCTTTTTTTCTCTGTACTTGAGTCACATGACTTTCCGGCGCCGTAATTAAGAGTACTTATGTATCCCATATCTCGCATGAACCCATTTTTTTAAAGAAAGGCCATAGGTGTGGTTGATTCTCTGTTCTGTATCTTCATCCTGCTCGTCTGGGGTGTGGGGAGAAGCTCTTTCTTGCTGAAACTTAGGATTGTGATCAACCGGTACCTCTAAGGCTGTTTTGCTCGAATTTCGATATTCGTGACCACTTGATAAAATGATAATATACGTATATTAGACAGGATCCCTATACGATCTGGCCCGGCTTGCCTAATCCTGACGATGGGTACAGGGAGGAATCCTCTCTTAGCGCGATAAGCTGACTTTCCTCCAGCAGCTGCTATTGATGTTTTTTTTTTTGAATGTGAAGGATGGTTGTGGGGGTACTTCTCGCTTTGCATAAATGCCAATTAATTCACTACAAAAGTGAAGCTGCGAATCTTGCTGCTAAGCTATGCCCCTAGCTCCACCCTCACTCCCGGGAAGAAGGTCTTAGCAGGAGGCGAAACTTGAGCTGTTGGGTGTTTACGTTAATTGATCGGGAGGTGGGAAGACTGGGTGGTTGTTGGCGGAAGTGAACCATGTCAAGATTGAAAACAGTTTTCAATCTGCCCCTTATGAAGTCCATTAATTGACTTCCACTTGATGAGAGCATTTTAAGCTTGACTTGTCGGATACCAACCTAGACGCAAAAAAAATGAAAAAAAAATGTGGAATGGAAAAGGTAGCCTATGTGAACTGATTGGCCGAACGATGCTGTCACGATAGCGATTCAGCTCGAGTCGAGTGGGCCTGCATATGGCTCTTTTAGAGACCCAAGAGGGAATCCGCGAGCGTTAACAAAGTATCTCGATCCAATTTCTTTTTGTCCATGAAGAAAACTTTCTTTTTGCCAATCCAGATTTTTTAATGCGGGATTTTAATACTAACCTGCGAAGGGAGCCCCCTATTTCCGTTAGTAAGAGTTCCATACTTATCTATGACATTCTTTTCTAAAAAAAGGTTCTGGAGTCATCATTAGATTCGATCTGATTCTCCCTAACATGGGGATAGGCCATTCTTCATTTAGAGAAAGAGCTAGGCGAACTGGACTTCGTTCCGTTGTTGCTTCTCCCGCCTACCACGGGGGCTAGAACTACGCAGTTACACGAGGAAAATCCGCACGCGCATAAGCAGCCTCATCCGAATGTGTTCCGCTTCTTCGGCAGTTACGCGATGAGAGCCTCTGCACCTCCTTTCTTCAGCAGTTCCATGACAAAGGCTTCCACGCCTCCCTTTCTTCGGGCCAAGGAGATGCTTCTTCAAGCCAAAGGCGCGTGGTTTAAATAAAAGTCAAGAAAATCATCCCTTCTCAGTCTTTGAACTATCAGACGTTGAAAGAGCAGCCAGGACTAATTCTGTCGGGTACGAGCATAAGCTTGAGCAAAGAAGAGTTCGTCTGCTTTCTCCAGTATATGAGCAAAAACTTTTGACAAGTATGGAGCACACACCTTTGATTAAAAGATCGGGGAAAGGGTATGATAAAAAATAGAATAGAGAAACCAAAAAGAAAGAACCGAAAGAGGCTGACTGCAGGGAATCGCGGGTGGCGTAGAGCTTCTCATATCATAGAAATAGAAAAAACTGAAAGAATCAATCATTGGCTTAGGATGAGACTCTCAAAATGGCCAGGCCCCATAACATAAATGGTATCTGAAAAACTAGAATTTTCACTTTATTCTGCTTCAATCAACTTTCCGTCCTCCTCTATTCCTTCGTCATGCGTCATGGCGAGCTGTCTTTGCTCATTTCCTAAGGTGATAAGAATGAATGAAAATCACATTCAACCCCAAGAAAGAGCAAAATTCCCTGAGACTGAGATGAGTGCCTGACTTCCTTCCTTCAAGGCTAAGATGAAAGCTGCTAAAAAAGACGCGTTCGAGTGGTCTAAGCTCCAATACAATACCACACAGGGTAAAAGTGAAGTTTCTATTGAATTGAGTCAGATCCTTGTTTGGTTTCAAAATGAATATCAGATTTCCATGAAAAAAAGAAAAAAATTGATAGAAGAAGATTAAATACCAGCTGATTCCCCTATTGATTAACCTCCTCCAACCTCCGAAGCGGATAAGATCCCAGCTCCTTCTCCAACAGCGGCAAGAGATCGTCCGTATGCATCGACATCGTTCGCGATTCTATAGCATAGGGAAGCATGGAATCGGACGCTAGCTTCTCTTAAATGCGCGGTGCTTAACACATGCAGATTGGACCCTTTCCTTTATGGGATTGTCGCCTCAGTGAGTGTCTCCTTTCTCTTCTCGTCGACGGAAGTGAGTGTTCGTTCCTAAGGCGGGAACAGGGAAGAAGTGACGGAGGTCTTTCGAGATTGAATATGACTGAGAATTAATTGTGTAAAGAAGAGTTCTTTCTTTCGAAGCGAGCCATTGGCAAGGAATTGATGCACAGAATCTGCTCTTGCTTTTGGGGAAGCATATACCTTGTCTTCTTTCATTGAAAAGGTACGGTGACGAATGAACAGATCAAGCAGTGCAGAAGGACCAACAACGACGATGAAGTAGAAAGGGGGACGTAGGGAAGCTGCGGGCAAACAAACTACATAGCGGGAAATTTTCTTAAGTAAGAAAAAAAGAAAAAAGCGGCGAAGCTTGTAGAAAATAGAAAAGTTTTCTTGTTATTCGTAGAGGGGTCGCGGAAGAATATTGGGTTCGATTCCCATAGCCCCGATGTGGCGAAAAAGACTGATTCAACGAGATATGCCTTGCCTGCATTAAGATTTAAAACTTGTCGTCTACTTTCAGGAAATGTTTGGAACAGAGAACTTACAATAATACAACGCCGCATTCTCCGAAGATTGAGGAACAAGATGAGATCTATTAAGAGAAAGATTTATCCGAGAGAAAATCTTAACAGTTACATCCTTTTTTTTAAAGAAAGAAAACTGGTCTTTTTAGAGATAGTCGGAGACTATATAATTCCTACCCTTATCTCATTTGTATCGTTGTATGTATTTGGTCTGCCCGTAGTTTGCTTTTGTGAGTCCGGGGACGGGGAAGGTGGAAGCGGAGCCAGCTCTTCGAAGGAACCAACTATTCCCGATCTAAATCTTCCCGCTACTCAAGTAGCTTCCCCGCCCCCGGGTGCGGCTCAAGAGGCCCTGCCGCAGGCGGCAGCACCGGAAGAAGTTGCCCACCCCGATCCCGATCAAGAAGAGCGTGCTGCACTTCTTCTCGAAGTGCAGGCCTTGATCATAGAACAGCTGCAAGAGGAGTCTAAAAAGGCAGCACAGGGGGTGCGGCTGTCCGTGCTATTTCCGGAAATGAGGGAAGTATACTCCAGTTCCGCGGAGTCGATAATGAATTGCGACTTAGAAATCTCCCGGGAGACAGATGCCGAAAGCCTCCGGGAATGGGTGGAGAGAATAAGAGATGACCCAAATCTCCTTAAGCCGCTCATTAAAGATTACCTTCCAAAAAGAAGGTAATCGAAGGGTCTTAAGGGCCATTTGGAACTATGATCTCTCTGGATTTTCTTCTTTCTTTTTTTCGGTATGCCGCTCCGCGAGCAAGGAGCGAAAGAACCAAGTGTGCTGTGGTGATGTCAGAATTTGCACCTATTTGTATCTATTTAGTGATCAGTTCGCTAGTTTCTTTGATCCCACTCGGTCTTCCTTTTCTATTTTCTTCCAATAGTTCTACCTATCCAGAAAAATTGTCGGCCTACGAATGTGGTTTCGATCCTTCCGGTGATGCCAGAAGTCGTTTCGATATACGATTTTATCTTGTTTCCATTTTATTTATTATTCCTGATCCGGAAGTAACCTTTTCCTTTCCTTGGGCAGTACCTCCCAACAAGATTGATCCCTTTGGATCTTGGTCCATGATGGCCTTTTTATTGATTTTGACGATTGGATCTCTCTATGAATGGAAAAGGGGTGCTTCGGATCGGGAGTAACCACTAGTGAGAGGGCAAAAATAGGGGGGAAGGACAAAGGAAATAGCGATGCCTACATTAAATCAATTGATTCGTCATGGTAGAGAAGAAAAACGGCGCACGGACCGTACTCGAGCTTTGGATCAATGTCCCCAGAAGGAAGGAGTATGCCCGCGTGTTTCAACGAGAACACCGAAAAAACCTAATTCAGCTCTACGTAAGATAGCCAAAGTACAGTTGAGCAATAAACATGATATATTTGCTTACATTCCAGGCGAAGGTCATAATTCGCAGGAACATTCTAAGGTCTTAATAAGAGGAGGTAGAGTAAAAGATTCGCCAGGTGTGAAATCCCACTGTATTCGAGGAGTCAGGGATTTGCTGGGAATTCCGGATCGAAGAAGAGGCAGATCAAAATATGGTGCGGAAAAACCCAAATCGAGATGAATGGAAGATGCCTCTGGAACTTCTTTTTCTCGGTCAGTATAAGGAAAGTTTATCGAGCTCAGGTATGGTATGGGCGACTCAATCACATGTGCTCGACTGAATATGCAGCCACGGAACTGCTAAATCCCTCGTGAGACTCCAGTTCCGGTCAATCGTGTCAGCCTTCATCACCGCTGCTTTGGCGACCCGACTGAACGAATGCGGTGACGCGACTTGTGTAGCGAGGAGCTTTCCGCAGTGAATTCAATCTATGAATCCACAGTGGGACGTTCTCAATCCAAAGTGGACTTTTGGGTCAAAGCCTAGACCAAAGGTGCCTAATAGCGTGGGGAGACTAATCGGGTAACGAATCCCATCCTCAGCTAAACCAAGCCCCGGGTGGTAGCCTAATCGAAGAAGTTGAGCTTGTGCCCAAGCCCACCTTTTTCTAAAATCTCAACGTGGGATAGAGGAGGTTTGGAACCCTCATCGCGAATTTCATGTGGGATATCCACAAAGGATACCAAGGTCTAAAAAGCCAAGGTCGTGCTAGCCTTTGCCAGCCTGATGGACTTGTGAAGTGGACAGAAGTTCCATAATCGAGATCTGGGCAGGAAGATTTTATTAACTGGTTGGGTCTGTGGCTGCGAATGAGAAATTCTTCCCGATCTGGTGGTATTGACTGACGCTGTCTGTAGCACAAGGGAAGGGTATTGATGCAAATCAAGCCTCAATGAAATGGACCTAGCCAAGTGTGGGATAGCCGTTCTGCTAGGCTTCCCCACCATGTCGATGGGCGCCCCGACCGCTGCTTGGCGTGGGGTAGCATAAGTCGTTTCCAGTGAAGAGGTGAGCGGTTTTCGAGAATCTGCCACCTCGAGGACTGAAATGTTTGGAGTAGTATAAGATAGTTGAGGATTTTGTGCTACAAAAATAGGCATAACCATAGGAGAAGGAATCCTCACTAGCGGTTGTTTAGGTGCCGTAGACTGCTTGTCAAAGTTTCCATAACAGGGTGGCACTGCACCATAAGGATGAGAAGTCTGATTCTGTAACTCTAGAAGATAGATCTCTCTGCTGCTTTGATAGCATAGGTTCCTCAAACTCTTGTTATAGAGCTTTCTAATGGCCTTGTAGCTAGTTGAAAAGATAGCTAGAGGAATCTATTTTTTTATTAGGGATATGATTAGGATATAAAATCCTTACCCTATTCCCCCTTCTTTTTTCGTTCCGCTCTTCTCTTCCTTCGCTGCTTGAATGAAGGAATAAAGCATGATTGCGAACTACACTAAGATGCAGATAAACTCGTTAGCGGGAAGAACAACGACTAGCAGTATGAGGAAATCAAATCAAAAAAGGCTAGGGTTGCTTTCTCTGTTGGTTGAATTCGCCACTAGGTGGAATCAGACCTTCGGCTCTCGATTGCTGCTTGATTACCTATGTCGCTTGCATTAATCTTTCTTCACTTTCAGTTGACCAGCGTGCTTGGCTTCCTACTGAGTTCGAGTGAGGGTCTTTCACCTGAAAGAAAGTTTTTGCTCAGGTAATTGACTACTAAGATGGACCGCTCGTCATGAATCGCCTCCATTGTCCTACAGTACTTGCTAAAAAATAAGATGAACATTCGCTTTCTAGGTGACAATTATTCCCATCTAAAAATCCAAGGCCGGTTTTGGGTACATTCGTCTTGTCACGACGACGGTTTCTAGCGAGCGAGTCTGTCCGGCTTAAAGGGAGGTGTCTTCTCAGCAACTCGTGTAATGTCGTCGTCCTATGTTATGTATGAGGTGATTGATCTCTATGGTTCTCTCCGAAGGTTCAACAAGCTATTAGCTATGCGAGGGTTTTTTAGAGTAGAGAGCTCTCTTTTTTCTCTATCGTAGCACCACACGAGTACCCCTCTTCTGTCCTGTCCAGGCAGTCTGTAGGCAGCAGAACTTAGTGAGATCAAAGCTCAGCAGGATGAACGGCGGATAGGAGCCATCAACCGACCCGCTTCAGACAAATGTATGTCTGCCTCCATCATCATCTTTTTCATTCATGACAGATGAAGATTACAATAGTCTCAGATACAATACATAAAGAACCTGGGTGCAAGAAGGACATTTTCAATGCTTGCTTGAGCGGCGGCTTCGGCTCGTTCTTTCTGGACGGAGATAGAGTTAATCTTTTTTGCAGTTTCTGAACAGTCACCTTGCCCCGATCCAACTCTTGTCTGGTCTTCTCCATTTCTTTGTTGATCAGATTCACATAGATATTCGCTTGTACAAGTTCTGCATAAAGTTCTTTTATCTGTTGTTCAAGCCTTTCTTTGAGCAGGGCGAACTATTTTCTTTTACAACTCACTCATCCGATCTTTTGTTAACGACTCCTTCTTCTCGGCCAGCCGCTTGACTTCTTGCACCGCTTTTTCATGAACTTCCCGTAAGGTTTGTTCTTTTTGGGTTTCCCGGTAGAATTCCAAGTCATTTCTTTCTTTATTCATCTTCATTTCCAGGGCTTGTCTGACTCTTGCAATTAGAGGCTCCGTTATGAACCCGTATGAATGAAGACCCTCCAGGCTGGTCTCATTTCTCTTTTTGGGTTGGAGTCCTCCAGGTGACTTTTAGCGCTCTCTCGATAAGGAGGGGAAGTCCTCTTTCAACACCTATCCTCATTCATTGTAGTAACATTGCCCTTTCTATGATTGTCGCGTTCTCCCGGACGTAACTTGGATTAGCCGGATATTTGACGAAAGATTCTCTGGCCCGGGTTAAATATATGTCTTCCGCCGTATTTCAGTTGTTGTTGCTGCTTGGGCACTTGGTTGAACCGGTACCTCAACAGCACTTGTCCTTGCTTGGCTTTGGGGTAGGCCCCTCTTCCAATGAGTTGAATCTTGACCGCACTTCCCTCAGGTCGAGCGGGAGAACTTCTGGTATGTCTTTGGCATTGGCAAAGGACAAGGATTTTAGAATAGATGACGCTCCGTCCTCGGTTGAGCCTTTTCGCCTCTCTCCCGATCGGTGGTTGAGCGACTTGAAGCTTCTTCTGCTGAAACAGCTAATGTGGCTGACCGCATCTCTTGCCGCACATTAACCTAATGAATCTGTTTGGGACGCTTAGGCCTCTCCTTCTCCTGAAATGAAATCTGCCGGAACATAAAGATCTTCAAATTGCATATCTAAAGTAGTTTAGACCTCCGACATGATAGACTCTTCCCCCGTGAGATGCCTCCCTTCTTCTTGTCAGATCGATAGGACTAGTATAAGGGTCCGGCCCGAAGCCGATGTTTCTTTTGTGTCAGCCTTCCTTCCCGCCAAAGCAAAAGAAAAGGCTGTTGGTTCGGCTACTACTCTTTCTTCTATGATGCTATTTCGGTCCCATTCCTCAAGGCAGAGGAAGGTTTCCCTGATGACTGATCAACCCATGGAACTATGGTTTGGCTACTTCTGTATGGTCTTACCGAGAACCCTTCAGATAGGGTATCTCCATGTGTGACTATATTTGTTTCTAATTTCATCATTGACCGGGTGAGGCATTCCATACATCTCTACATCTCTTTTATCTGGAGCAGCTAGAGCTAAGCCCTTCTTTCACTCACATCTGGTACCCTGGAGCAGTACCTATGGAAAGGATCAAGACCATAGGGGAGGGGGGAACAAGCTCTTCGGAACGGATACCCATCTCTTTGAATCAAATCTTTCCAGGATGATCGCTTCCAAGCATTTAGTGCCATGTTTTGTTACCTGACTACTGCGACCTCTAAAGGAAAAGAAGCATACTTGAAGGGCCCATAGAGAATAGCCCCTACGGACCCCATCTATCAATCGTTCCATCTCTGCTTTCCCAAAAAAGAAAAATCAGGTTTATCCTATTATCTTTATGCCAACTGTATTGAAATCAATCATCACATTATGGTTACACCACACCATCCGACGGTTGATGTTACCAATCTAATTTTAGATACGATAATTATATGCTGCTCGAAAAGATATCCTTTCTTTCATCTATGGGACGGTAGATCCACACTGAATCATTCCATTCGAAAGGGGAGGACGACAAAAGAAAAGATAAGGTGTTTCGATTTTGACTCAGGGAAAAAATACACCTACTATAGACTATAGGGGGTAGTCTTAAGGCTAGAAAGGAGATCAGGCAAGGATTCGGAGAGCAGAAAGGAAGTGCGGGGATTCGCACCGGCAACTCCCAAGATGATTTGATCACGGCCCTTCCGGGCAGGGCTGTAAAGAGAGAGAATAGCTTCAAGCAGGTATCCAATTGACTGAGCAAACAGAGGAGCAAGCGCACTAGGCCCCGTCTCTCTCTTATAAGGCAGTGAAAACCGTAGCTTGGAGTAGTCCCGATCTCTACTTCATGAAATTCATAATCAACTATACAAAAGTCCCTTCATTATCTCACTTTTTCTCCCCTTGAAATTGGTTCCTCCCCTGCTATGAGTTCTCCTTCCGACAGGTTGACACTTACAGCTGAACTACCACCTAGCGCACTAAGTCCCCTCATAAGGCTGGCTCAACTGAATCCGATAGTAGTAGTCTCCGTCGACGTCAGTGGTGAATGAAAAGCATATTCACCTATTGCTTCAGTGCCTGCGGAGGCGCTTGCTTAGATGAGAGTGGAGTTCCTTCACCTCCAACAGCTTTCTTTCCTCTCAACCTCGAACAGCCCCACAGCCTCTCTCTCGTGGGCTAACCAATGCGCCCCTACTAACAGCTATCTAATGCAAATATCTCATTTATGAGCCTGAAAGCTTAAAGGCAACTGAGAGCAAGCAAACCATAAGGCCCACTCGACCTGTATGGATTCCCCCTGCCCGGCTCTACCTCAGTGGATTCCGAACTTATATCAAATCAAATGAGTAAGCAGTAGACTTCAAGTCTAAAGTTTCAGATATCAATAGTAGTGAATATCCATAGTCTTTTTCCAATATTCAATTGATCGTATGGAAAGGCGCCTAGACGGAACCTATACGAAGGAGCAAACAAGCAACGGTAACTACTATACTTGACTTGCCCACAGAATTGACTAAAGCCAGAAGTAGAGAATAGGGCTATTTCAGCTCACGACTTGAAATATTGAATACTTTAGGCAGCTTATCGGACTCATAAGCAAGAAGTGGATCCTAGCTCAGGAGGAAAGAGCTAGCCTTCTTTCCTGTCTATAGATCACGAGCTTACTCGAAGAAGTACTTAGGATTATCAAAGCTCACTTTCCGCCCTGTACTGTAGTTCAGAAAGCTGATTGAGGGCAAAACCTCTTCTTCTGTCTTCCCAGCCTCGAGAATCAAGCACCAACAAGGAATCGAGCACGTAGATAAAGATTTTTCAATTCAGGGGATGAATATATGACAATTGAACTGATAAACCAATATCAGTCTCAAGGGAAGTTAGTACTTTCATCAGCCGTAGAAGTTCATATGAAATGACTTGATTTAACTCCAGCGAGTGTAATACCTGAAGCGAGCCATAGAGCTGCTTCGAGGGGATAGGCGAGGTTCCCAAGCGGTAAAGACCATACAGGAGTTTTATGCTCACGGAAAGTCTTTAGTTCGCTGGTCTTTTTGATTTCCCACTTGCTCTGTGGGAATTGAAACCCCTGTTTGCTGTACTAGCCCCTGACCTGTGAGTGAGCCTACACTCTCTCTATTCGAGTGAGTTCCACTTCTTATATGCCATCTCTCCTCTCCAGCTTCTGATTGAGAGATTCGAGGAGGGAAAAGGAAACCTAGGAGAAAACAAAAAGAAGAGGATTCTACATCCTAGGAACAATCCTCAAAAGCTTTCAGTAATTCCTATGAACAAAGGGGTTTTTTAATTACACCAGCTAGGTAAGAAAAAAAAGAGAAAGAGTTCAAATCCCACAAAGCCACTAGGCCAAGAAAGAGACTTTTGTAGTGGAATTTCAATCCACAAAAAAGAAAAGGGTTTTAGAATGATTAGAGTACCCACGGAGCGGTAAAAAGATGGAGTCAATGTGAGGTCTAGCCCCATTCCCGGTCGTGTAAGCCTTCCATTGTTGGCAGTAAGGGACAATCCTTTATTGTATTACTCTTTCCCTCTGCCCGCCAGTCTTGCAGGTCTTTCACCATCTGCTTTTCCTTTAGTTTAGCCTTTTTAGAAGTAAAGGAAGCAGAGAGGACTGGATCTGGATACCGTAAGGCACATGCAACAACATGAAAAGCGTCGGAAAAGGGGATGTGACCATGAAGAGGTTGGGCTGGTTTTGAGCTGCCCTTAGACCGATTCTCTCTTTCGGTTCGGTAGCAGACACCAAGATAGGCTAGGCTGGGAAACCTTATTCGATACGATAGGACAGGTAAACTAAGCAAGGCCTGGAGTGAAAGAGTCTGGGTCAAGAGATTTTCCCCTGGAAGCCTGCCTAGAATAAGCCCTTTTTTATATATAAGCCTTAGGAGATTCCGGATTCAATTCTTTCGAAGATGAGAGATCAGACTATCTCCGAGAAAATAGGGATCACGACCGGGAGAATAACAGGAGTTCGACTCGTTTTTATAACTAACGTTTTACTATTTAGAAATGTCCCTCCTCGCCTAGAAGGATAAGAGAATAGGCAGGAAGACGGGCTTAGTTAGCTCTTTTCAGGTTGAAGAAAGAGGGGCAGCTTTACCAGGGCAGAGGCAGAGGGGGGGAATAAGAAAAAGGGAGCGCGCGTAAGGAGAGTTTATTAGATGCAGGGAAATATTCCCACAAACCCTAGAAAAAGAAAGAACCATTGGTCAACCAAGCACAAATAAAAGAGTCCTCGTAAGGCCTCCAATCAGTGTAAAAAGTACTTTACTGAGTCTACGCAAGGAAGAGAAGAGATTCTCGTGGACCGCTAGCCCCGGTTTGAACTCATGAGATCGAGAGAGATGGGGAAGTAAGCGAAGCTGTTTAAGTAAGAGTTACCTAATTGATTGAATACCAGTCAATTTCCCACAAAAGCATACTTATTTCCGCAACACAATTTCATTGCCTTTGATGCGGCACCTTTAACTGCTAATCTTATTCCACCCGAAGGCTAGTTAAAAAGTCATTGACGCATATGCCACAAAGAGTAGTATCTGAATCTGTATCTGATGAGGATACTGCTGCAGCGGCTGAGTCTGTGGTAGTCTGAATTCATTCCCTCCTCGATGTAGAGAATTGTCCGCCTAAGAGAATCGCGAGTTTACTCGGAGCAGGCTTCCCAAAAGCCTTACAGTAAAGGTAGGTAATCCTCTTCTTCTAATTAGCCTCAAGGGTAGCTCAGACGCCCTCTTCCCATTCATCTTTCCTTTGGGATGAGAAAAGTCTGCTCTCTCTAATATGAGGGTCTGAAAGAGGTTGACTTTCTTTCGAAGAGTTAGCAGGATAAGGGCTTAGAATCGAAGACAATTCGCAAGAAAGAAGAAGTAAGTGAGTCTAATGGCCTTCTTGACCTAAGATCCCCTTTTTCAAGAATAGGTGGTTTGAGAATACGTTGTTGTCTTTGAAAGAATAAGGGGTTACAGAAAGAAAAACGCAAGAGTAGGGGCTTGGGTTTGAATTTGAAAGAAGTAGTTGTAGATGTTATGAACTTAACTGTACTGCTGCATTCCGTAAAATCTTATTCGATTACGAAAGAAGGTATTCTCTTCCGAAAAGAAGAGAGGCATCTTCGGGTAGTTAGCAGCAGGTAGTCATGCTGGGGGTTTGGGGACCGCAGCCCCCCATGTAAGCAGTAACCATGTTCTCGTGGCCGTGCCTTTCTTATTGATTTGGTAGAGACGGCTCTTTCTTTCGACATTGGAACCAAACCAGATTAAGATCTGGCTCTTTTTCTTCGTGGGAAGGTTTCACGCAATTCAATTCATGCATGCTTTTTTTCACTATCAAAATACGATTTGTTATTGTCAAAGTCTCTTTTTCGTTTTCGAGAACTTTGAAAAAAGTCCATTGATGTGAACGAGATGAGTGGCTTTGGTGCCATACTGATGCTCTATTCCAAGCGCTGAACTCTTATGCCTTCCATAAACTTGGTATTAGCTTTCAATAAGCTCTTTCTTTTTTCAAGCTATGACGGGCTTGAGTAGTTATTTTTCCTCCGTCAGGTCTGCTCCTTCTTTCTATCCTTAATAAGAGTGTCATCCATAACTTACTTATTTGCCACAGCTCCTTCTTCAGGAAGAGCTTTCATGGCGGACCAGCCTTCTGAAGTGGAAAGGAAGATTAAGGTAGATTGCTGGAGAATATCTATTGATTTCTGGGATAGACTGTAGAAAAATCTACAACTTCCACTAAAACCCAAAGGAAAGAAACTACATCTAAGTAAACTGGCTGGCTAAAAGATAGAGGCTTGGCTGTACTGGATGAAAGTATGAAATATTAATACACTCGGACTATGCCAATAAAAGAAAAGACATAATGTACACGAGCTACTGGTAATATGCGATTACAGGTATGAGACTAGAAACTTGCTTAAAATACTCAGGCTTGAAAGCATATTGATACTAGCTGGTTTGAACTGGAAAACAACTTTACTAAACTGCCTTCTTGCTTTTACTTTTCAGCCCTAGCTATTACTATTCCATTTTAAGGGAAAGAAGGATCTTTCTTCTCTAGAGCTCTCTACGGTGAATATGACTATGTAAGAGAAAGCCGAAGTAAAGCAACTGAAACAGGCCTAGAATAGTTTTGATCGGAGGTTACCATACTTTTCTTTCCAGGCTAAAGCTGTAAGGGATTCAAGCTTGCGAAATGCCTTTCATTCTTGAGTAAACAGGCTTTGGACACAGGTGCGAGTCTATGCGGAAAGGATAGTCAAAAAACTCTATACGAGACGCGAGTAGTTGGTGGAATAGGAGTAAGGACTTTGTTAGCCCAAGTCCCTTGCTTGAAGAACTATCGCACTTTCAGTGGTACTGAGACTGTCCCTACCACTACCCTTTATCAAGCAGGTTTACAAGAGTTCTGGCTTTCCCAACTTCTGGGGAATTGAATGGATTTCGCACCCCCCTATTATATGCGGTCCTTACCTTGCTACTCTTACTTCCACTTATTATCTCTCTGTGGGACTTGTTCCCTCTTCAACTCAGCGCTTTATAGATAGGCATTTGGATTGATAATGAGTTTTTAGGTGGAAAGGTAAGAAAGGCCCTATGGGGGCCTTTGCTTTCTTCTTGATTTTTATATGCCTGGGAAGTCAGATTTGATTTCATTGTCTTTAGTTTGACTTATAGAGCTTAAGCCCCTCTTTTCCAGTCAATGAAGATTCTTATTCTCCCAAAACCTTTCTCAGCTATCAGAGACGACATAAGATGGAGTGATGATGACGGCACATGAATCAGATCGGCGTGAATTTGACACTTCATGCATCCCCTGACGAATTTATTAGAATCTTGATCCGTCATATCCTTTTAGAAGGATCTTTTTAGCGAGCATCTGGCTGTTGACATGTCCTCCGCATACGCAGGAGCGCCCTGTAGCTTTCTTCGCTTCCTTTGATCAAAGATATTTTGAGTCTAAGTCGACCGATAAGCCCTTCATTATTATTAGATAGATAGAAAAGGTTGGAGAGGAACGGAGCTAGGGGTCTCACCCCAGCATTCATTATCCCCTCCCCGACGCCATACTCAGTAGCCGTAGCTTTGTTGCACTGCCCACTGCTACTTTAGCCCCCGTTCAGTTCCCCCTATATTTATTGAGTTCGACCAGTTGTAAATAGTAGTAGAGATATGTTCGCATCATGACCTCTTGTTCCGGATCAATGAATACGGAATCGACTACCGGATTCTCATTCGTTACAGCTTGCTTTGCTCTGGAGGGAGCTTCCTGAGTCAGACCAAACTCGGCCACCGAATCGTCTGAATGGAATGTATTTATTAGGAAAGCGGCTGTTCAGTCAAAAAAAGAGCTCAACAAAGTCACTCCTTGAACAGAAGCCCGAGACTCTTTCGCAATTCCGTCCAATTGGATTATGTAATCTTGTGTACAAAGTGGTGACGAAGCTTATTTCTAATCGATTGAAACCTTTGATAAAGGGTCGGCCCTACTCAAGCTAGTTTTGTCCCTGGAGGGCACCCTCAGGAGAATTTCATCATTCTTCAAGAAGTGATCCATTCTATGAAGAAGAATCAGGGGAAGAAGGCTTTCATTGCAGTCAAAGTTGATCTTGAAAAGGCTTACGATCGAATGGACTGGGAGTTTCTCAAGAGAATTATGTTTGAGCTCAAAATTCCTGAAGCTTGGCTAAATCTTATAATGAACTCTGTGTCCACTCCAGTTCTGTCCCTTTTATGGAATGGTGAGAAAACGGAATCTTTCCAGCCTACGTGGAGGGCTCCGACAAGGTGACCCGGTTGAAGAATAATTAATTTATTGTCCGTTAATCAGCTTTGCGTTGATAACAATTGTTTCCTGGAATTTACTACTCAAGGTTTTTTTAAGGATATTCAGACAAAAGCCACTCTTCTCAAGTGTGACACGACTGGCTCTTTCTATCCAATTCATCCCTCGTAAAAGTCTTCCATATCTGCTGCTTTATTTACTTCTACATCAGACCCTTCACTTTGGCACAAGCGCCTTGGTCACCCTGGGAAACAAGTGCTCGATGTGCTGTCTAAGAATAAACTAGTCTCTTGTAGTTCGAATTTGGATCCCCATATTTGTAACCTTTGTCATTTAGGCAAACAAGCCGGAATTCCATCCTTCCTTTCTTCTTCTTTTTCGCGCAAAAACAGAGATTGAAAACTCAGGAGAGGATTTAGCCTCCCGGTGGACTACAAGTTGAAAAATTTATAATGGTGAGAATTTGACTTTCTTTTATGATCAAGTTAGTGTGTTTTTTCTACGCACACTAGTGAAAGGCGCTCACGTAAAACACACGAACTGAACTAGCATTAGGGTTTGGTATTTCAGACGGCGCAGACTCAAGGAAGAAGGAAGCTTCAGAGCTGGAAAGGCTTAATAAGCACATCTCCAGTACACTTAACTTACACCTTATTTCAACTTTCACATTCATTTGAAGCACTTACGAACAAGTACTTATTATTATATTAACATAAGCATTGAACACTTTCGACTAGATTTTGGCCCATACATGCAAACACACCAAAGAAAGGCAAACCAAGACACTACTTTTTGGCACCGGACTCTTTTAGTCTCCTTGGCGCCCGCGGATGACCGCCTGCACAATTAGGTCTTGGCGTTCTTGGATTTTATGTTTCCTATCCTCCAGAAAGCGAATTTTGTTCCGTATGTTCATCATTCTATTCTGTATGATTTCGGGATCAATAGGGGGCAGATGTTCCCAAAAAGCCGCGAGCCGTTGCTCCCACCTGCGCTTCATGTTTTCGACGGTTTGGAGCTCTTGCTCAATTACTTGAAGTCGGGCGTGGATATCCATGGAAACTTAAACTCAAAGTCTTTTTTTCTGACTTCTAAGTTCGCGTCTCTCTTTGAAAATATAGACTAAAAGAAGCTTCTAGGCCTTGGAGGCGCTTAACTCTTTCTTATTATTAGTAAGAATTGTTGTCTTAGTTCCGTAACATGGTTCAACCCCGGCTTTTCATGAATATTGAACCCCATCCACTAGATTTGAGTGCGCTGAATAATTGTCCTTTCCCCGTACGGATTTTAGTACGAAAGGCCCACCCCAAAGAGCGAATAGTCCTTTGGTTTTCGCGGGTATCGCCACGCGTCTTAATCCCGATCACTCCCTCAGGAATAGGACGCAATAATAGAGCGAATCCGTCAGAGAGTACTCCACCACGAGCTGCCAAAGCACGCTCAGTCAATCGTCAATCTCCAGCCCAAAGCTGACCAGTACAATCATGTGTCATCCCGCGGGCTTCGTCGTACCCTGCCTACTCGTCTTTAACCGGCCTATTTGTACCCAGCTACAATCTATTCCCTTAGGCCCAAGGGCCCCTCGGCCAATCCTCACTCGACAGCTCCGTCCTTGCTTAGGCGAGCTACGTGAGACCGAAGCTAGCTCTCTTGATTGATCTGATCAGACGCTTGCTTTTTCTCGCGTGCTTGTTCTCTTGATATTCTACAACTATAAGATTTGGAGCCAATCAGGTCTCACCGCGTGTCAAACTGTGTCAGGCGGGAAACAGAAGGAATATTCAGCGGATTTCTTTCCAATGAGAACTAGACACGCGCCCATATCCCCATGTGCTTTGGGATGCCGTTTGATCCGGGTGGCCGGAAACCAACCCAGATCAATCGGCTCCCCAACAACAATAAAGAAACTAAAAGCCGCGGTTCAAAAAAGGTTCTTTCTTTAAAGAAAAGGTTGGGATAAAGCCTTTTCATTCAGATAGATAAGTAGTCTTCTTTCGATGATGAAATAAGGCGAGGCCCGCCCCAGCAATGGGGTGGGGGAAGGGAGAGTTGGAAGCGGGTTCCCTTCGCTTTATTATTTGTTTAAGATATAGCTTTCGGTGAAATATTGATAGGGCAAAACAAAAACAGTGATAGGGCCGGGGAAAAATGGTAATTGTTTATTTAGTTTTATGTTCTACGAGTGCTCATTAAATCAACTAGCTTTGGAGATTGGAAATGTTTTTAGTAAATTCAGTTATCAATATCCGTTTAGATAGAAAAAGGCTATGGAAATCAAAAAAGCCGTGCTAGCGGAAACTTTTGTTCTTTCGCCGCTGAAAATCGTAGCTTTTGAAAAGGATGACCCCCTTAAGATAAGAACAACTTTTCTTTTGTGTTCGAGTTTCCTGAATTACCAAATCATTATTTTTCAATTTAGGTCGAGCCCGAAGATGAGCTTGTTCTTATGGCTCTCGCTGGTGTCTTAAATTTTTTCATTCTTATTCTGTCTTTCTTGAAAATTCTTTCGCCTATCGAAAGGATAAAAGTATGAGAGACTTTTTTTCGGGACAGTAGTTTTCTGGGGTAACGTAGAGCTGCTTTTACTTTTTGATCTATCTCCTTCTTTGCCTCTACTTTCTCGTTCTCGTCTCTTATCTAAACTTGAATCCGTAGTGAAAGATCCATTTCTTTTGCGATTGATCTCGTCCTTTCTTGAGTTGCCTATCATAGACAAGACGGAAACAGATTGGTCGACGAAAACTGGAATTCCAACTGTGACTTTTCCCACCCCTATTTTATTTCATTTTTTTCTAGATGAGTTGGATAGGGCCTTCGAAGCCCACTTTCTAAACTTTCGATATGCTCGTTATTACCATCAGATCTTTGTTCCTATCTTTTTAGGCAAATCGAAAGAATTTTCTGCCCCAAGATTTATGAATCTATTGAATGAGCTGGGTCTCTTTTGGAAAGTTATGTGCATAGTTCCAGGGGGCTTCCCAATTGACTGCTCCGGGGGTATGATCCTCATGAATAAAGAAGGTGATATCCAATTTATTGAGAAGGACACTTTCTAAGAATATAAATCAATCTAGATTTTGAGTTGCCTTTATTTTGTTTTCGGGAGTGTGTAGATCTGTGAATTTGAAGAAACCTTTTTTCTAGCAACGTGCTGCTAGATAGATTCAAACCAACAAAAAGCGAAAAAAAAAAACTCATGCTTTGCCCACCTCAGTAGCTCAGTGGTAGAGCGGTCGGCTGTTAACTGACTGGTCGTAGGTTCAAATCCTACTTGGGGAGCTTCCCTTAACTTTACTACTCGGCGCAAGGATGAAAGGGGAATTGATTCGTAACGCGAATCGCCGGATGTGATTCGATAGATGAATAGGCATTGATCAGGCCATCACTCTGGTCGAAGATTACAATTCCATACAACGAGGGCTTAAGTCTTTGAATGTCCGGTATAGGAAGCATCTCTTTGGTCTTTAGTTATCCAAAGCAGTGGTCCTAAGCATATAAGTCCAAAAAGTCTAACGCATGTCATGCTCATAACTTAGGAAGTAGATTAAACAAATGGGAGAAGGCGTTGGTGACAAAGCTATCTCGTCCGTCAATTTACGATAAATAAGCCTCCCTAGAAGGGAGAGGCAATCCTTCCATCTCCAATCATGTGGGGGATGTCCAGACCAAAGTACCGACCCAAACGTGGTATGGATATAAATAAAGGAAGCTAGCAGCACGTCAGAAAGAAACTTATCTGAATAGCTACCTGCTGAAAGGAATACAGACAAGCATTGAACCGTAAAGTGGTTCGACTGACGGGGGAGAAAGAGACATTCATCTGTATTGTCAGAACAGATCAACGAAGGCATACCGTGCCACCGGGGGTGACGAGAGCGCGTCGTACTGTGTGGAGGAAGGCAAGATAGCTCTACCCATGCCATCCAGTCGAGCCCCAACCACTAACCTCAACCCGCACTCAAGAATGCTCATATATAGGAAGCACCCATGTTTTTCTTTGGCTATACAGACAGTAGTTATAAGCAACTATACGTAAGCCGATTTCGCACATCACATAACCGAAAGAGGTCGGAATTCGTGTAACTCAGGAAATGGGACAAAACAAAACCATTTTGGAATGAAGTGGGACTTCCTTCTGTTTGAAAGAACTTCCTTATGTCTTATGTTAACAAAGTGGGAGCCGAGTGCTTCGTTTGATGGAAGCACGAGGTGAGCTGCAATACTTTATTCTCTTCCTCTATAAACCGAAAACCTATTTGCCGATAGGAGTATCGGTTAGGAGTATAAGAGTATAGTAAGATCTTCCTTAAAGAGCTAAGAGTCCAATGGGGAAGGGTTAACTAATTATGTATATAAGCAGTCAAAGAAGATCGGATGGAATCTAGCCTGACAAGCAGGCAATGGGATAAATAAACCTCGAGATCTTCTATATTCTATGCTGCGTAAAGCGTCTTTCTTGCTCGGTGATCAGTCAATGAAGTCATTCTGGATCCCTGACTCGTCTCATTCTGGGCCTTTGGCCTCTTTGACATTGGGTCAAATCTGTCTGGGCATCGTCCCTTCTCTTGATCTACTTCGGTTACAACTCGACAGTGAGTATTGCGTGTTAAACGCGGGTCGAGAACTGACCATTACTCTTTATACATTTATTTTACAACCAAAGATACACAGAGAAAAATTACCCACCCGAAGCGATCAACGTGGCTTATTCGCTCTCTTCGCGCTCTTGCTTCCTTCTTCCCCGCCTCTGAGGCTTAGGCTAAGGAATAGAGCATGAGGGAGGACACCACTGGCTGTATACAAACCAGGGATCCGCGTGACCAAGGCCATGACCAAATTACCTCCCACTCCCAGATGGGGAACCTCATGCCCTTATCCACTTTAAAGGGTTTAGGAAGAAAATCCTGAAGCTTTACACGATGGGGGATGAGAGAAGGGTTTACACCATGAAAGTAGTTGAGCCCGTACACATGAAGGCATTAGTGCAAAAGGAACGGGTCCTTGATCCTCGATGACCCACATAAAGAACAAAGAAATAAGGAGAAATTGTTACTGCGCGGACAAGGAAGCTTTTGACGGAGCCTACCTCGGATAAGGGCAGAGGGAAGGAGTAGTTCGCTTACTTCTACCCTTGGTTGGGAGAGAAAGTCCCCTCCTTGAGAAGCGGGGAAAGGATCAAAGAGAAGAATCAGAGTGGTGAGCAGGCCGAAAGGTTAGGAAGCGAACCTCCGTCTACGGAGTACTTACTAGAAACTATTTTATTTAGGGAAAGCCCTCACTTTTGATTGATGAAAAATTTTGATCCCCTTTTCCCACTGGCCGTGTATAGGCCACATTTCAGAAAGGTCCTACGCCGGTCAACAATCACTTCCAATGCCGTTATTTCGAGAGAGTTAACGAGGGTCTTCAGCCCATCGTCGCCTCTGCCCAAAGACGCCCTATCGAATCGAAGAAGGCTGCCTCGTCTGTTTGCGTCGCATCACTTTTTTCCTCGATAGCGAGCAGTACCAATTCCAGACCTACTTCCATCAGACTCCGAAATTCACCAACTACGGCAGCGCGCGCAACAAGACTTAAGGTAGAGTAGGAGAATGACGAAAGTGGGGCACCAAAGAAATGTCTGCTACTATCATGGGAGCCGTGTTAAGCATAGGCGCAGAGAACACCCTTCTTTGGCGATGCCCAAGATCGCAATGGATTCCACCTTTACTCTTAACGATACCGGTCTATGAGTGTTTGGCGTACCTACTTGATAGAGCTACGACCGTCACGGTCAACCTTCTTGTTCTTTCACTACGCTTTGCAACCATAATCATAATAAAGGATTGCACGAGATTAAGTTCAAAGCTTCGGTTTTTTAAGGAGTGACGGAAGGTAATCACTATGCCCTGGTGTCTGAAAAGTTGCTTTCTTTTTTTTTATCTACTTATGCATGGTGGATTGATTCGGGTACCACCCTTCATATGACCAATTCCATGCAGGGTTTTCCTACAAGCAGACCTCCAGTAAGAGGTTAACAAAGCATCATCACGGGAAAGGGGATGCGTTCACGCGTGGAGGCTGTGGGTACTGTGAGACTCATCCTGGATACCGGACATCATCTGGACTTAGAATACACCTTTTTTTTACCTTTTTCTTTTTGCTTCACTTTGACCATTTGAGTCCCTGGTTCTGGGCTTTTATTGGATGGTTTAGATCCTTTGAAGTTCTATTATTCCTTTCAACAGTCCCTTATTACTCTGCAAGGTGATGTCCCTTATGGTCATGTTCATGTTGAAATGAAAGGTGGTATGGGTAAGAAAAATTCATCCATGCCCTTGCATAGGAGGTTGGGACACATCTCCAAGAGGAAAATCCGGAGGTTAGTGGGAGAAGGAGTACCTCTTACTCTTGATTTCACTGTGACTTTGGAGTGTGCTGCGTGAACTGCATCAAGGGAAAGCAGACCAAAACCTCACTTCAGTGGCTTGTAGACTTGCTGCCGAAAGCTCTTTCTTGCACTCAAGGGCGGTTGGGTTAAGATTTTTAGTTATTCAAAATATCCTTATTTTGGAATGAGAAAGTACAGCACTTCCTACAAGATCTCAGTTTGCTTTCGCCAGATACCTCTTTATCTTAACGAAAAAGAGCTTTTTTTGTCGGGTCAGGTCCCTACCTATACCTATCCCCCTTGTTGATGAATCTTTTGTATCGAACGAAAGCCTCATATCCTCTAGCAGAAGCCTTATCCCGTGGAGTTGGCTCTTCCATAAAGAGCAGAGTAGACAGTACAGGTCCGACAGGAGCAAGGAATAGCCCTGCCCACCTTATGAAAGAAGCCGAACCCTCAGTCTTTGCTCTCTCTGGATCGGGTCGAAAAAGTCATAGGTTCAGAAAGAAAGATCAGGCCGCTAAGGAAGGTTAAACCGCTTTATAGAAGCCGCAGTTGAAGTTTTAAAAAGAATAGAACTCCTCTTATTTATTGCACTTGATTTTGATTTTAAGAAAGAGTGTTCCTTGCTTGTTACCTAATAACCCGGCAATCGTAGACAGATTGACCAGTTGACTAGGTAAGGGATTACTTGCTTGTTTCTGTGCTGCGCTTTACTTTGGTTTTGATCTGGTTGGCATATTTCTATAATATTTTATTTCCTCTGGTCTGGAGAGGTCTCGTATGATAGTAGTGGTACATAACGTCCTTACCAGATGCTATGTAAAAGGTATACGCTTATCTTCTATGCGGGTCTTTCCTCCGCTGTTAGTCGCTTAGTGCTACTTCCCTTGTTTACTGATGACCAAGGGGGATTCTTGTTGGCTGACGAAATGGGAAAGGTGGCAACTATAGAGAAAGTTACCCAATCTAACTAAATGTGACTCCTAATCACACTCCCACGGTACTGAACTCAAAGAGGGTAGGCACCCCCCACCTCTTCTCCCTCCCATAGGAATCCTCCTGTATTCCAAACGGAAATGAGGGGCCGACTGCTGATCGCCCTGCGGTCACGAATAGCCAGCCTTCAATGGCTTGTCTATAAGTCGGGTGAGGACTAGCTCTCTTAGGTTGAACCCTGGGACTCTTTCCGCTTCCGTCGAATGGCTGCTAACCATTATTCTGGGTGGATCTTGCAACGATAGGCACCCTACGCCCCCCTTAGCCCTGCCCCTTCCTCTGGTCATGGAAAGTTGGTAGGCCGGCTCTGCCATCCCCTACTCTCGCTTACTCCCTATGTAGCCGTTAGTCTGCCGGGTTCGAAGTTGCTATCGGACGAGAAGATGAGGACGGCCCGAGATCTCCAGCGTCTTGGGAGGATATCCGTCTTATCCAAGAGGAGTAGCATCCCTCTTCTACAGCGAGCACTGGATCCCCTCTGGCTGTGGGTCAATTAGGACACTCCATCTCGATGCATTACTGCCAGCTGAAGTCAATGGCTCATTGCTTTTGATGGACGATATGGCGGGTTTTCACTTTGGAGGTTAACTGTCCTTGTCCCCTCTCTGGTTGGTTGAATGTGTTCACAAGCTTTTGGGCTTCTAGTATACCTACTCTCATGGAAGAAGGGCGTAGCTACGTCTCGCAATTCCCTCTGACCCGGAGGAATGAAAAAGTCTGACGAACCCTATCTTCTGAGGTCTGCTGGACTTGTTGAGCCCTAAAACTGGCACCGGTGGTTGCATATATAAGAAAAGGGTAGATCTCGTTCTCACTAAATCTTATCTACGTTGATATACATATCATCGGACGGAAGTCAACGCAAAATAAGCGGCTTCATCTACATTGAGGGTCGGCTTGTTGAAAGGCGTGATGCTATCGTATATAAGGAATCGCCTAGTTTAACCTCTTTCCAAAGCCAATTTCATTGCCTCATTCCGTACATCTCCTCGGCAAAGTGATGCGCTATAATGACCACTACAAACGAAGGACCAAGGAGGATAAGGATAAGGGGAAGAAGCGGGGTAGAGTAATTGGTCAACTCATCAGGCTCATGACCTGAAGATTGCAGGTTCGAATCCTGCCCCCGCCTAATCACTTGAGATGCTGAACTAAGATTCTTCTCTTTTTTGATTTCAGGGACTTTAATACCGCAACAAAAAAAGGATAAACCACCAAAGCAAAGCATAGAAGGCTATTCAATAGATAATCGCAAGCAGAAAACAATATTGATGACCAAGAAATCGCTCCGCTTATAGCATCGCGCGGCCATTGGGAGGATCGCTCGCCAGCTAGGTCAGATTGGAGAAGCCGCTATCACTTTGAGCCAATCGAATCTCTGCTTGAGATCTCTTTGCTGAGGAAGAGAATAGATTTGAAAAATAGAAAGAGTTCTGGGCCGATTCACCTTTCACCTAAAATACCCTCCGCCCTGGATACTGAGGAAAATCTATTTATTTCCCGAGTGCTCTCCCCAGAGCTAGGGGACATAGATTGTTCGGATTATTCGTTCACAATTAAGACCAGGTGCTCATACCCAACAACGGAAAGAAAGTAAGACTTCGAAACTAAGACAAAAACGCTTTTAAGCATCATTCAGATCGAGAAAGTCCGATCGAATAACCTAAGGTAACAGGATTTCGCCCTAAAGCGGGCTGATTGTAGTTTTTAGGCACTAAAAGTAGTTCTTAGGCTAGGCTGCGATTTTACACCCTTCGGTAAACCCGGAGTAAAGGGACAAAGAACTTCTCGCAAAAAGACCACTTCGAGCAGATGTCACGCGCTCAGGACACTACCCCTATCTATGTCAATAGAGACAGACCATAGAGTAGTGCGACAAACAGGCAGGCACGCCTGAACATTCTTTCAAGTCGGAGGTTGATCCAACAGATGTGACTACGCATTGCTCTTTTCTTTTGGAAGGGCAGGATCAGATCTGGAAAGGAAGGAAGCCCGATTTCACGGCATCGGAGATCGTCTCCTACCGGACTGTCTTTTTCGGGCTTTCGCGGAGCCCCCCGCTAACGCAGCATCAGTGGTGCTACGAGTCGGCCTCAGGAGACAAACCTCTTAGAGAATTGTGCTCGCTAGCCTTCCACGCCATCGGCTTATCCGGTTCCGCACGGGTGCTTCTGGCACCTTCTCGCGTATATGGAAGTCGACCTTCGAAAAGATGAAAGCATTCGATCTATCAGGCTGGTTAAGTAATCAATCATCCAGCTGAATTCGATATATGATAACAGGGGAAGACTTCGCTTAGGGTTGCTAAGCTCGCTTCGACGCCTCGATTTCATTTTTTTTAGAGGTCTTGTTGTGAGTTGAGCAATGTAGGGCTGTACGCCGGGCCATATAAGGAAGCGGATCTCTATCTACAGGGATTCTAGGCTCTTTTACACCCAAGGGAAAGCTTATCGAAAGTCGCCACTTTCAAACTTAGCCTAGCCGATTTGGTTCTTGGGTTTGTTGTGTTCCTGATTACTGCCCTAAGACTTTCGTTCAGTGACATCACAAGGGTTGGTTTGAGCGCTTAGGGCCATTGGGAGGGGGCTTTCCGAGAGGGCTTCCTTCGCTAGGAAATCGGACTATTCTACCGCTACTGACTGACTGGACTTACATCCAGGGAGTGAATTCTGACGGTTAGGTGAGCTCTTTTCTCCTGGTAGACCGGTTGGTGTTCATCAGTCAGTTTGCTTCTTTCTTTGACTGACGTAATTGATTTGCCCTTCCTTCCGATTCGGATGGAGATGCGGAATCTTCTTCTCTGTATTAGCCACCCTTCTTCACAGAAAAAGAGAGCTCAGAAGACCTCGTCTATTATGGTACGGATAAATCAATGGTACCGGAGGAAACTCAGTCCAGAGAATGGAATGTCAGTTAGGGAACAGTAGTCAGACGCAGACCAGCGCGGGTGGGCGCCACAGCTGTCTTCCTCCATGTGATATCACGCAACAGTGGAAAATCCCCTTATTTACACGATTTCAAAAAGAAAACCCGGTCGATCGGAATACCTCTCTGTAGCACAAACCAACCGACAGAGATGTATCGTCGAAGAGGTCGTCGATCGGAGTACCCTTCCTCTGTTTTTGAGCTTTTAGGCCTCCGGTCAGTCAGGGGTTGACATGAGACCGGATTTTTGGGGAATTCATTCATTTCCCCACCAACCGACCTCGCTTTGGAACTCGATTTCGAACCCCCCTACTTATTTGCTGGATCATCGTTTGTTTCATCCCCGACACCCTCCTTCTAAAGGAGGCACTAAAGCTTTAACTGACCCCGCCCATACTTAACTTTTCAACTCATAGCTTAAGCTCTCAAACTAGAGCTATTCTCACTAAACCGAATCTGTTCATCGAAGACCGCTAACGGAACTCTTTATTGATTGTGTTTACAGAGCCTTACAACTCTTCCTTTCCTCTTCTCGTGCCCTTTCCTAAGGGCCACGTCCTTCACTCTATTACCTTCTATTTGAACTCTGACACTTCTCTCTTTCCTCTTCACTTCACTAGCTGCCCTATTCGCTTAGCTACTTGCCTCAGGTATTCCCACAACAGCGGATAAAACTACAGCGGATGGTAGCATCGGTTGCGGTTGCCGCTCTATCTATTCTCCACGTGAGGAAAAAACCTCGATCAGTCGCCAGAATTCTTTCCAAAATTTTGGAAACCTGAGCGGAAGGTCTTTTACCTTTATTAATCTATTTCAAAAAAATCATATGCCTATTTGTTTGTTTGATAATGGAGTTCACATTCATCAAGATAGAGTCCTGTGCCTGCCTGCTAGTGTTGCCTTCCTCTGTTAACAGATTATCTAATTTATTAGCCCATTTTGGCTTCCTTCTCCACTGGGCAAAGCATCCCCAGTCCATCCAATCAAACCTATTCATAGGGATTCAGCTACCTTTATTGGACCCTTATCAGTATGGCATTTCTATCTTGACCTTTAGATTCTATCTGTGTCCGTTCCTCGATAGAGGAATGAGTGCTTCATTTCCCCGAGAAATAGAAGGTATAGTCTTATTCCACAGGAAATCATTATAGAATCCCCACCCTTGTTCACTTCGTTCACAAGTCCCCTACGATGATAGGGCGGCCAGCTCGACATTCGGATATTCAGAAGCAGTTGTTCGATCTGAGAAGGATGGACCTCGTACCTAGCACGACCAATAGTAGGGGCGCGCGGATGATGAGCAAGGGCTGCACTGTGAAGAGAATGAGATAAAGACAAAGACGTCAACGGGTCTTGTTCGAATTCTACACCATCCTCCGTCGCTGTCTGGAACGATAATTCATTGTCATCCTCCCTAGTCGATTGCTCACTATCAACCACTTAATCCTTCTCAGACATCTTCTCCTCCTTGATAACCGGACTAACCACTTCAGGCTGCACAATAGAGATCGAGATAGCCTCGTAAGCGTGATTCTTAGTCTCGTGGTTGAGATCCGTGAGCGAGACCCAAGCAGGATAAGCAAAGGTAGAAGGAGCAGAGAGGCAGCAGCACTTATTTCTCCGCTGCTATATCAAGATGATCTATAGCATCATAGATAGAGACAGAGGCTGCTTTCCTTCACGTAGTTCCACCAGCTTCAGTAACATCTCGATACCGGGGCTAGTAAATGCATACCAATATGACTAGTTAGGGCGATCCAGCGGGAGCGCTATATCTTACCTTTGACTCTGCTGGCTCCACCTATGCTTGCTCTGATACGGGCAAGTAGCAAGACGCCATATCAAGCGCTACGATGCTGTTGAAACCGTCCTGGAACCTTTGCCTGTCTTCGCAGGTTCACGCACGGGTGGGTCATTTGGTTATGAATCACATCATCAAATGGGAATCAAGCGCTTCAACTGGTAAACTTGAGCTCTTGAACTAGCACTATGAGTGCCTCTGCTAGCAGCTGATCTACGACCACCCTTGCCGCTTTGTTTAAGTAAGTGGAAAGCGAATGCACAGCGCTTCTACTCACATGTCGGAAGATATAAGTAATAACCCAAGTGAAGACCAGAACAAAAGAAGGGACACCCCGGACGTACCCACTGGCCGCGTGGGGAACCGGGTAACCAAAAGTAGCGATTAGAATAACGGGAGTTCGCTGGGATTGTAGTGAATTTCCTTTCCCAGAAGTGTTGGTTCGAGTCCAACTCGTGACAAGGTCTTGGTCATATAGATGTCTCGACGCCTCTATTTTCTCGTTAGACGGATGACTGTCCCATTCTATCGCTGGTAAATACTGACTAGGATTCACTCTGGCTGGCAGCTGGACTTGTCTATTTATCTATACCGGCTCTTGTGCTTCTTGTTCAATACGCCCATCAATCAATCTCATTCAATCTACCAATCAACGGAAAGTAGTTCGTCTGCCATCTGAAGCGAAGGAAGGATAAGCAATCGGCCGAATGATTAATAGAATCTATTTTTATATTCCACCCAATGGGTGTCCTCTATCGAAAGAAAACTAGTTTAATACTCCAGCCCCGGTTTTCGGGGATTCCATTTCGATCCAAACCCGAAAACCCACATCTTTCTTTCTATACGAAATGAGTTCGACCTTTTTTCGGCGGACTGAACACCAATATCGATAAAAAAATCTAACCAGGTTGCGATCAGAGCCCTACCGGATTCCCCAGCTTTTTTGGAGGGCCTCGGGCTAGACTAACTACAGCTACATACAGGCGGTACTTGTTCTATTATCACGACATGGACTCGGGGACTGTATTCAGTACCAAGGTGATGATATTGATTTATGGATTGTGTTTGTATTCAGTGGGGTCTTGTTACGCCCAAAAGTAACTCCCTTAGCCAAGTTCCACTAGAAAGCTCCACCTAAAACTTGTATTGGGCCTGTCGATCCTCTCCTACGCTAGAGCCTAAGGCTCCCTGTGGACGGTTCCAATAGAAAAAAGCTTCTTACACCCTTTGAACCGGATCCCTCGATTCATACAGAACCGTCCCCTTCTGGCCTTTGCTTGTTTACTTTCGTCCACCTTGTCAGTCCCCGGTCGGTGCCACAGGACTTTTTCCTCCTAACACACTCGAAGCGCAGTTTGATCTCCCAATCCTTGGAAGTTCTACTTAGACGGTTTCACGGGGGTACATCTTGACTCGTCTAGAGCGAATATGCCGCTGATGCTGTGGCACCTGCTGAATCATATAGAATTTTTAGCTAGGCGTCACGCACAAAAAGACCTGAACATTGCGTTAGACCGGTTGGTCAAAATAGAAAAAAAACGAGCTGCTAACATGAAACGAGCCTCTCTTTCCTTGTTGCGGCTGGTCGCCTTAGTTCAGTCGAATGAGTTTTTAGAGGCGAAACCAAACCGCCTGACATCTATACAACCTCACTTCCAAGGATAATCGAGAAATTTCCCTATCGTCCCCACTTCGACTTCCCCTCTACACCCTTCCCTAAAGCCCGGTCCGTCCAACGAAAGGAATTCTGGTCTTTGCTTCGAATATTCCGAAGTTGAGGATCGAGCTTTCGTGTGTCACTGATTTAGGGTTGCTTTATTGTCTTTAGGAGCGCGGTTGGATTCTGCTCCTTCGTGGGGGTCTCCCTTTCTGGATGGAGGGTATAGCCCTAATCCTCGATCCGGGTTTGCTGTTGAGGGTAACGAAAAGCTAAACTCTAGGCTGGTTGGTGATAGGTATAGAGCTCCTTCTTTCATTTTCCGCTTACCACTATTCCTCCTATCTTTCAATGCCTTCCACCCATGACTGCCCAGTACTTGTAAGAAGTGCCTACCCTCTCAAACCTGACACGGGAGAGGAGAATAGTACAGCCTCGAGGCGAAGAGTTCCTTTCTAAGCTCAGGGAAGAACACCTAGCTCAGCTTTCTTTCCGAGCCATTAATAACTGCCAGATTTTCAACAGGTCCGGCTATCTCTTCAAGAGATCCAGCTTTCCTTTCACCGTTCGGTAAGTTATGGGGGACTCGGTTGGGTAGAAGCCCGAATATATTTTTGAAGATCTTATCATTTTTTTGTAACTTTTACCGTGACCGAAGCAAAGCCTCCCGTTGTGGGGTATATCTTGAGACTCTTATGACGACATGAAGTTCTCGAGTTGGTATTCAGTGAGCCAACATTGACTCTGAAGCCAGTGATTTCGATTGATTTCCGGAATATATTATTATATATATATTAGAATATATAGTTTTTGTCTCTCTCTATTGTTTAAAAAAAGGAAAGAACGAGACTGAACCCGAGAAAAAGCCCCCTATCCCTATAAAGCCGTCCTCCCTTTGTTCATTCTTGGGCGAGTAGAGTATCCCGGCCTACACTTCAACTACTAATAAGGGGAAAAGACTGAGTAGTACAACTCATAGCATGGGGGGTGACAGTCACACATATCCTCCTGATTCACAAAACCAAACCTTTCAAAGACGGGTACTCAGTTCGGGCTTCTCTAAAGAGGAGCCCTCTCTTCTGCCACACGTTCCTATCAATATCGATTAGAGTATATTGAAAGAGAAATTTGCATGCGTCCCAACGGATACCAACAAAAGTGGAGTTCATGTTATATTATATCTCCTCCTTTCCCTATTAGCATTTATCCTTAAACAAGATACCGATTCAAGCCCCTTTTATAGGTTGGGCGAGTGTCACGATGAAGGGATCCCTTCCTTTAAAGAAGCCCTCGGTATGGGGAGAGATCAAAAGAAAGGGGTATTTTGGTAAAATAGAGGGCTCTCGCGGGGGCATAGTCCACGGCTTTAATTGACATTTGCCTTTAGCCTTGCCTTAAGACGACTCTTGCCCTAGTTTACTTTTCAAACTTAGCGAATGTGCAGCATTAAATAATTAATTGTTTTAGTGAGGCGTGTGTCTCTTTCTCTTTCTTTAAGTTTTACATTAACCGAAAAATATACTAAGCGACGGGCGTCGAAGGATTCCTGGACTGGAACCATCTTCTGAACAAGGGAATCATACCTTTGAGAAGCAGAGGAGGATACACCTTTTTAAGAGAAAGCCAGAGAAATAGACTCCGGTCTTGTTCTCCCAGGCTCTGAGCCTGTACCTTGGAAGCCCTATCAAAAAAGGAGCACCACTTCACGGTCGCTAGCCGGGCCCATACCCAGTCAGACAAAGCTAGTCACCTTACTTAGTCTACCTTCCCTAGATCGGCCTTTCTTTCCTTTGTTTGGCTTGAGCTTGAGTGGTTGACTTTCTCTCCATGATCTAGCCTTCAAAGAATTCCGATGATGTTTGCCAAACACACAACTTTCACAAATTCGATTGTCATAATCATATAAAGACAAACCAGAAACCGAAGTCAAAATTTCAATCCGGGGGTTGACCCTTCGTAAACGTCACAACCGATGACCTATAGCTTATATAAACTATATGGTAATTGAAAGACTACAGAACAAAGTATGAACGTCCAGGAAGTTGCAAAGGGATTTCCGAACAACCCTGCACAATCATACAGGACGTCAGGATAACAGGTAAGGAATCGGTAGCAGCCTTGAGAGACAAATTGGATCTTTCCTCTCAAGTACTGCAACGGTTGGGTCTGGTTATAGCTACCATCCATTCAACACCTTGCCAAAACCTTCATTCCCATCCTGCCAAGCTGAGGCTGCCTTTAGGCAGTATCTAACCACACTGTGGCAAATCGATACAAGTAGCTAAACAGCTTGCTATACCATACAAAGGCATCTCCGGCCGAACGGTTAGGCAAGACTACGGCGCCTGGATAAACATCCCGTTTACCAAACAAGACGTCGAGAGTGTCACTTAACCATTCCCCTCCTGCAGCCAAAGTGATAGCGGCTGTAGCATCCACCGGTAATGTGTGGAAGAGGGTAAGCTTTCTATGTGGATAGGACGTATCAACACCTTTTGCTTTAAAGGAAATATCTAAGAAGAATATTGTGTTGGGTCCTGAGGACCAAGATTTCCGAAGATCAAAACCTAAATGTGCCAGGGGTTGATCATCGAAGCCAGGGCAATAACGATGAAGGAATTTGAGTGCTGATGTAGCTAACAGCCCCCTTCATAGTCGATTCATTAGGGTCGTCACCTTCCACCCAGAAAAGTATCCACCGTTTTCTTTGTCTCTTAAGCCTCACAGCTATGGGACTTCCTAAAGAAAACTGCAATCGCAGTTTATCAACCACTCACAAGACCACCGAGATCTTCGACTTAGCTCCCAAAGGTAATCCACCCGGCCCTTTCCCAACCTATACAAGGAGAGCGGAAGATAACGAAAGGGAGACAAGGTCCTAACTAAATCATAAGACAAACTACCATTCCATCTATCATATCAGTCGAGTCGATCCGATTCATTATTATCTATAGATAAGGCAAGAGAGCACTTATGACCTCGCGGATGGAGAGGGATTCGAACCCCCGGTATTCCTATCAATACTTCGGTTTTCAAGACCGACTCTTTCAACCGCTCAGACATCCATCCCCTTCGCGCTTCGCCCGCCCTATCTATCCGCGCGCTGGCGGGTAGGGGCTTATCTATGTGATTCGCTACGCTTGCTTGCGCCTATCGGCTGATTCTATTGCCTGCCGGTTAGCGAAACTTTTCCGGTAGTACGAATCGCTACGCCTCGCCTCTTTCTATATGATAATATGCACCTTGGTTGCTGCGCTCCCTGCGGGTAATAGCAAGAGAGTGAAGAACGAATGATCCTCCAAACAAAAAGAGTGATTGAGTCCGACTCAAGCGAGTGAGTGAAAGGCGTGGCAAGAGAGCGAGTTCGACTCGCGAACGATCAGCAAGTGAAGGACCGATCCTTTTTTTTGCGCCAATACTGTTGCGAGACTGGTACTTGGCGGCTCACGAGCAACATATAGACTAAAGTAGCCCATCACTCCCTCGTTCTTTTTTGAAGGCCCTTTCTATTCTCTTTCTAGTAGGGTTCCTCCATAAGAAGACTGAAGGCCCAGCTTCGCAGAGCAGCTCTCTCCCCAGCCCACAGCATAGTGTGGAATCTGGATCCTTTCATCGAGCACCATTTCTTTTAGATAGAAAGGTGTTCTCACTCTATTGGATCAAGTCATAACCTAAGCCTTCTACTAGTATACTACTATGGGGAGACTAAGCTCTATTTCAGAGATTGGACTCTCTTACTTTGATTAGCTCCTACTAGTAAGAAGCTGTTCCCGAGCCAGGTTCCCTGGATCCACGTCTTCTTAGTCGGGCCTAAATGGATGAATGAAGAAGCGCGCCCGGGTAGACTTCAAGAGCTCTTGCTCTGCCATCTTCCCCTTCTGTTACCTACTTTTACTCATTTCTTCGGTATACCTCAATACAAGACAAGCAGAGGAAAGGATATTCAATCCACTAGTGCAAGTGGAGGAATTACCTCTTCTGAACCGGAACAGGAAAGAGCTCATAACCACTGCTTGTGAACAGCTCTCCTCAACTGAAGGCGCACCTACTGTTACTAGAAGTCTAGTCTCTATCAGGTCCAGTTTCGATCTCGAACTAACTTACAACATAGGCCGGAAGAGAGATATTCAGAAAACCCGATTTCCTGTCTTAAGAACCTGACTCAAAAGAGAAAAGAAGACCGGACTAAAAGAGATATCACTTTCGACGATTGAACTTGACTTTTATATCCAGATTGGAACTGGACTTAAACGTCTTTGGATCCTGCTTAGGGCCGGCTTTCACTCCACTTTCATATCAGGAACGTCGACTTGCACTTGCAATATCGAATTTGACTTTCCGGAATCCTTGCTCCTGGCTTATATTCACATAGGCCACTCATAAGAATAAGACGTTCAACTCCCTAAAACACGTGTAATTGAGAGAGTCAGAATATCAGTGCCTTGAGTAAATGCCTACCTTCAGGAGAATCTTACCGAATGAGTTTCAAACCTGTCCTCTTCGCTTCCCAAGATATTTAGGGAAAAGGGCCTTGTCGGCCACCGCTTGCTGACGACGGAACGCATCGTCAATTCAGGGTCCTCGCGTTGGACTTAGTTGGAAAGGTAGGTGTTCTGATCTACTCCCACTCTGAACCTCTTGGCTCACCTGGGATACGTACACCCTTGCTTGCGAACTTCTTTAGTAGGGCGGTTTGGAGGTCCCATTCCTCACGTTTACCGTTGTCCCCAGACTTCACTCTTTCAACACTTTTAGACTTTGCTTTCGAGCCGGAGCTTGCTGGGTAGTGAAGTGGTGAAGACTTGTGTTAAGCAAGCAGAGTAGTCAAGCCAGAGAGGAAAATAAAAAAGAAGCGGTTTTCGTTCGATCGATTTCACTGCTGTGGATCGGCTTTCATAAAGCACCTTTGGGCAGCAGCTCCTATTGGGATCAAATTCCGAGATCAATTCGACAATGAAACTCTTTAAGCAATGATCTTATCTATGTCATTTCTCTTGACGCGATACAAAAGACAACTTTCGAGAGTCACTTAGCCCCTTGACCTCTTCTCTCAAAAAAGACGCTGTGCGGGCAAGTCGATCAAAGTCAGAGCGGGGAGGGAATGTTTACAGTTGTTGTAGTACGACTTTTCATTTCCTGTTCGGTCTTTCAATAAGTAGTCAGCTGCGGGCTAAGAAGCCTCGTAGTCTGACTTTTAGCGGTAGTCAGCTGTCCTCGTTCTCCTCTTTGAATTGCCCTATTGAGATTGAGTAAGGGTCGGTGTTTGCAAAAATGTCGAGCCGACGGGGTCAGGTACTAGTAGTGACAATGGCAAAGGGGGGGAGCTGGACACTGCTGAACCGGAAGAGATTGCTCAGGATGAGTGTCTGGTTAACAAAGCCGAGGAGGGTGTAGTCAAGGAGATAACTCCCGAGGAGAGTGATTTGGCCCATAGAAGCGAGGATCTGGAAGAGAGGGTTGATACTGGGTCAACTATGGCAGTGACTGAGGGGGACTTGTTCTGTGATAAACAAATGACTTCAAACAAGAACCTCAGGGCAGCCAAGAAAAGAGGTGAACCTGAGAAGAGCAGTAAGAGTAAGCGTTCAGGTACTGGTGCTATGACCTTAAAGGTGGAAGATCCTCCCCTGGTTCGAATCACCCTGAATGAAGAGTGGGCGAACAAAATGCAGAACATATCAGAGATGTTGAATTCTAAGGGGGGAAAGTCAAGGCCAAAGAACAAAAGACTAAGCACAAGACGAAAAACCAGAGGCAGCGCTAAGGTGCGAGGGGAATATAAAAACAACAATAGTTCCACATGAAGGTCCTTATATGGAATGTCAGAAAGATCGGTAAAGTCGAGAAGCAGAGAGAGGCCAAAGATTATATAAGAGCACAAGAGGCAGATTTGATTGGCTTGGTGGAAACCAAAGTGAGGAATGGAAAGGCGGCCAGAATTACCAGATGCTTGGGAAAGGATTGTAGTAAAGCCATTACTGTGGAGAATGAGAAGCCGGGAACGGCATAATTTGGCTGATCTGGAAGAAAACTATGGACATTAACGAGATAGAGAGATCTGATCAGGCTTTATCTTGTAGCTGCTGGGACAAAAGAAATTAGAAACATTTTTTTCTGCCTTGGACGAGATAAAAGACCTCAAATCTAATATCTGAGAGGAGATGTCTTTGGGAGCAGCTAAAGGAAGTGTCTAAACGCATCCAGGGACCAGCGGGTACTTCAATTGGTCCTTTCTCTCTCCTCTTTCACCAGTGAGTGGTGAGTTTCCTTTTTTTCTAGGTAGGTACCTCTTGGATTCGGAGTTTGTTCCAACAGCTGCCATACGTGAGATCCTGATCGTCTTCCTCCCAGTGTTGTTGCCTGCTGAGGGAAGGAATATATTACCAACCAGGACCGGAGAAGGGAAAACTCTGGGCGGGCTGCCAGGTTTCGCCTACGCTACGGTTTCACAAGA
>CAIGRL010070109.1:0-2500 GCA_903798325.1 Fraxinus xanthoxyloides | reverse complement strand
CTCAATCGATTCCCATTGAGTGGATAACTCTTGGCGATGTTGCATATCCAATCGGGCTTGGTGCTTTTGTTTTAAAAAGCCCTGGAAATGCTCTGCCTGGGTCGTTTTTACTTCGCAATAGAATGGGGATTCGTGCCCCTCGTTACATAAGCTTTGAAAAATCTGGCATAGAGCGGTGTGATTGAATTCGACGCTCTCAAGCTCTACTTTCACTATGGAATCCAGGTCGAGAGGATCAATGAAGAATTGGGGATCCTCTCGACCATAAAAAATGAGTCGATAGAGTTCAGAAATTTGCTCGCGAGTTGCAAAACAGAACTCCGTATTTAGGAAGTCTCGCACCATGACCTCGTACTCCCTGGGTGAGAGTCCGTGGGTTTGTAGACGTTCTCGTACGAATTCCACCCATTCCGGATCCTGATGCGGTTGATTCATATAGTGGTCGAGAAGTTGGAGTTCAGATGGGAGAATACCAAATAGGGTAGATCAAGGGGTGTAGTTTCTCAGTCGATTGCCCTCCAATAAGACGGCTTCATGATGGAACAGGATGAATCTACTACCAGGCCGCTTTCCAACTACTGAAATGGGATCAACCGCAACCACTGCTACCTTCGCTGGCATACTTAACACTTGAATCATAACATGCGCTATAACCGTAATCTCATTGATCACGTTAGGCCCCATAAATCAATAATGAATGAATAAGAAAGAGAAAGAAAGGACTTGGACGCAAATATATACAATTGGTGAGGATGCCGGTGGTTATTGGTATGGATCCGCGCGAGATGATGGCTTTATCGGGTTTTTGAACGGTTGCTGGCTTGTTGATTTGCTTTGCCTCTGGGTAACGGGAAACTCGCGAAGGTCTTATTACCTTTTCTTCCGTACACCTTTGCCGGTTCCGGTACCTCCTATCATGGGCACTCTAGATAGATTTTTGTCATTCCTTCTTTCTTTCTTTTTTTGGTAGTAGGGCCAAGGAAAGAAAGGATGCGTTCAATCAATCGCTTATTCGACCGGTTGGTTCTTCTCTGTCTGGCAGTGAAGCCATTAGCCTCTGATCCATAGCTCGCCTTTTTTGCCGTCTCCCAGGCTTCTTTCTTCATACCCTTACTTGTCTTGTGGATTCTCCTCCCGCTGCTCAACCAGCTGACCTTACTGATAGCGAGTCGGGTCGATGCGAATCGGTCTCTTTGATGAAGACTTTACCCTCTCTCAGGTAGCAGCCGCAGCAGTCCGAACCCTAAACGAGTAGGTTAAGCCGGGGAAGAATATTAGTAGTTGGGAAAGTAAGCGCTTGGCTTGTTCCTGCGTTTGATCTCTTGTTTAAGATGAATAAAGTAGTCTGCCTGCTCTTGCTTGACTGAGTGGTTGGCCCCATGCACTATGCCTGCTGCCTGCTCGTCGAAGTTCAGGGTATATATGGAGAGAAGAGGCGGGTGCTGCCATAATTCCAGAGTGAGTGGCTGAACGTGGTGATCGCTCTTGCCTTCCGAACTGTTGTTGAATATTTCTATCTGTCTTTTTAGAATAAGAAAGCTTGCTTATATTCATACTTTAAGCAATAGACCAATTATTTCTATTTGTAAGTAGGTGCTACCGGGTTCCTGCTAGAGTGGGGAATGCGTCTTTTCCTCAAACTCTAGAGAAGGTGTAAAATAAAAGCAGCCCGCCCCCGCTTCGTCAACAAGTGGGCAAGGAGCACTTTTGGCGGGGGATGTTGTGAGACATAGGAGGAATTGCATTGATAGGTGAGCAACCCTAACCCCCATATCTTGGAATCAGATCAACCCGTAAAAGAAGAAAGAGTCTTCAGGCTCGCAACGAGGCCTCTTCCTGCCTATGCTGCCTTCCTATTAGGCTATGGTATGCCGAGAGGTGCTAGTTTCTTGCTACTTCTGCACGTGGTACAACCAGATTGCCTTTATTGTTCACCTCAAGAGCGTAGATCACCCCTCCGAGAGTCAAAGTATCAAACTGGTTGGTGGAATGCGGGCAATGTATCTTTCCATCCAATAGAAAAAGCAGGCTCGCTCATCTGTTGGCTTTCTTTCTGGGGCATTTCCTTTTATAAGATCAGAGAGGGAATACCGGGAGGGTAACTACCTTAGCGGGTCACTCAAGTGGTTGGTTGGCTGCTCAATTCGGTCTTTCATGTGGAGCAGTGAACTCTGTCTTAGCGGGTGCTCTTGTCCAATCCCGAATCCTATGCTTGCTGAATGTAGTTCCGAAAGGCGGGTTCAAGGCCGGAAGTTGGCTCTACCGACCAATAGGCAGAGGTAGAACGTGCCTAAGGATGCAACTTAAGACAAGCGTGCTTCTGGGCCGGAGTTGTTGGCTGACCCGGACTCCATTCCATCTCTATGCCTCAAATTCATGTTGAGGGAGAAGGAAATGCTTGCTTTGAACGACCGCTTCGTAAAGTAAGTTTCCGCAGTGGAAGTCTGCCTCTCGGATCGGAGTGGGGTTGGCTATTTGGTAGTCTTCTCCCCCCCCCCCC
>CAIGRL010070105.1:0-11720 GCA_903798325.1 Fraxinus xanthoxyloides | reverse complement strand
AAAAAAAAGGAAAAAAAAAAGAAAGAAAAAGAATAGTAGGAAATCACAATGGCCAATATAAGGTAGAAAACTCTAATGCAATTGTAGGCAAAAGGAATGCTGGATTTATGGTACAATTGATGGCTCCACCCATTATTCAATCTAGCATAGCGTATACTTTTGGAAATGTAAAGATCAAATGATGATGAGAATAATTTGATTGAAGACCAAAAAGGAATGGAGCAGAAGAAGTGGAATTGTATTGAATTTTCACTGTGTTTTTAATTGTACAAAATGGTCGTTGTATATACAAACGCAACCATGCTACTTGTACAAAATAATTTGGCAACTTTCTTTACAAAACGCCACATGGCGGCCCCCTATTGGGGGGCCATGTGGCGTTTTGTAAAGAAAGTTGTTAACTTTTTTGTACAAATAGAATAATTCATATAAACACTATAGGCCATTCTAGAAGGAAAATACATACAATACATATACATAACAGAATATACAACTAATTCCTAACTAATACAGAGTTCCCCTTTCTCCTCTTCTAGATAATATCGATTTTGTTGCTGCCGAGTTGTTTTTACTTGCTGATGTGTCTTCAATGGTTGACTGTGCTGTTGAGTCCTCAAGTCAGCTGCTTGATGATTCTTCAAATTTTTAGCTTTGCCATCTTCCAATAGTCTCCCCGCAAGATAGAGAGTGTATGTCCATTAGCCCCATCTTGAACATGCACAAGTAAAAACTTTGAGAGTTTAAGGCTTTGGTTAGAATATGTGCAACCTGCAACCTGCTAGGAACATGCTTAGTTATAATGTATCCATCTTGAATTTTGTCACGAATTAAATGATAGTCGAGCTCTATATGTTTAGTCCTTTCGTGAAAGACCAGGTTGGTAGCTATGTGAATGGCTGACCTGTTGTTACAGTACACGAAAGCAGCCTGGAGATGAGCTATTTTAAGATCTTCAAATAAGTCTTTGAGCCATGTCAATTCGCAACATAAAATGGCCATAGCTCTGTACTTTGCTTCTGAAGATGACCTAGAAACGACATGTTGCTTCTTCGACTTCCAAGACACCAATGACTTCCCAATTAACACACAATACCCTGTTACTGATCGTCCGATATTAGGACAAGCTCCCCAATCTGAATCACTATATCCATGCAGCTGCAAAATTGAATCTGTCGGGAAGAACACTCCTGGCATGGAGCCCTTTTAATATACCTCAAAACTTTGTGTGTTGCGGGCAAATGTGGAACTCGAGGGCTCTCCATAAATTGACTCAACAACTGAATTGAATAAGAAACATTAGGCCTGGTTATTGTTAGATACAATAATCATCTAACCAATCTTCTATAAAGTCCCAGTTCTGGAAGTAACTCTCCCTAATCTTTCATCAACTTCATATTTTGGTCTAATGGTATCTTTGCTGGTGCTGAACCAATTGTTCCTGATCGCTTACAATATCAAGAGCATACTTTCTTTGGCATATATAAATGCCCTCTGCAGATTTGGCCACTTCTATGCCAAGAAAGTATTTTAATTTACCAAGATCCTTGATTCTAAACTTGTCGTGAAAAGAAGCTTTGAGGTGGTTAATCATATCAGTGCAATTTCCAGCCACAATTATATCATCAACATACACTAGGATAGCAGTGAAGGAAGTGCCATCACTCTTAGTAAATAAACTGTAATCTACCGTTGATTATACATATCCTTGCTCGACAATAAATTTTGAGAGTTTGGCATACCATTGACGTGATGCTTGCTTCAAACCACACAAGTTCCTTTTGAGTTTGCAAACCTTTTACTTGGTGTCATTCTTAAAGTAACTAGGAGGAACTTCCATATACACCTCTTCTTCCAACTCGCCATGTAAAAAGGCGTTATTGACATCAAATTGAAAAAGATTACATCCTCTTATGGCTTCTAGTGCTAGCAAAGTTTTAACCGTTACTTGGCAACATGTGAAAAGGTCTCATGATAATCAAGTCCTTCTTGTTGAGTATACCCCTTAGGAACAAGCATTGCTTTGAACCTTTTGATGCTACCATCCACATTGAATTTGACCTTGTATACCCATCTACACCCTACTGCTTCCAAGGGTATCAATTTCAGCCTCCTTGGCTGCACACCAGTCAGGGGAATTTTTGGCCTCTTGGTAGTTTCTAGGTTCAGAATGAGTGGTGATAGAGGTGATAAAGGCTTTATGTGAATTTGACAACTTGTCACAGGTAATAGAAGCATTGAGAGGATAATGATTACCTGAAATGCTTTGTCCCTTCAGCTTGTTCAACTCTTGAGATGGGTGAAGTGTGGCAGCCTGATGACATATGAAATCATGAAGATGTACAGGTGCTTTCTCATTGATCTGCGATTGAGTGACAGGAGTGGTATTTGATGGAAGATTAGGATCGTTGAGATGCAAATGATCAGTGTTACCTTCAACTTGAGATTCGTCTTGACTGGGACTTAGTGAAAGCTCTTCTACAGGCTGAATGATTAGTGTTTGTTTCTGGTGACTCATCATCAGGAATGGTTTGAGAGTTTCTTTCTGGTAATTCAACACTTTGGCTGACACTTGGAATTGTAGTAATTGTTTCAGTGTGGTCTATATGTTTAAGGCTGAAATTGATATTGTTTTGATCATCTTTGATGGCATCATCAGGAATGAATTGATAGTTTCTTTCTGGTAATTCAACACTATGGCTGACACTTGGAATGGTAGTAATTGTTTCAGTGTGATCTATATGTTCAAGGCTGAAATTGATATTGTTTTGATCAGCTTTGATGGAGTCATCTTTTAAGGGGAATAAATTTTCATAGAACACTACATTCCTGGAAATAAATATTTTCTTGGTTTTAAGGTCTAAAAGAGTATATCCCTTGATCCAAAGGGATAGCCTATGAACACACATTTTTTGGCTCTAGGATTGAATTTATGTCTTCCATTGATAATAGTGGTAACAAAGGCTAAGCAACCAAAAACTTTGAGGTGATTATATGATCGTTTCTTGTTGAACAAAATCTGATAGAGACTTTTGTCTTTTAATATGGATAAGGGAGTCCTATTTATGAGATATACAACAGTTAAAACATAATGGTTCCAATATTTTAATGGAATCCCACTTTGAAACTTCAGTGCCCTAGTGGTATTAAGAATATGTTGGTGTTTTCTCTTAGCAATAGCGTTTTGTTGGAGTGTTTCAACACAGGTTCTAAGGTGTATAAAGCCATTTTTAAGATAAAATTCATTCATGTTAAACTCTCCACCATTATTTGTTCTAATTATTTTAACTTTGGTTTCAAATTGTGTTTTAACCATAGTACAAAAGTTTTGAAGGGTATTGGTGGCATCTGATTTTAATTTTAAAGTGTAAGCCCAAGTACATCTACTAAAGTCATCCACGATGGTTAAAAAATATTTAGAACCATCACTCCCAATCTCATTGCAAGGACCCCAAATGTCACAGTGTATCAATTCAAAACACTTATCAGTTTTGTGTGTGCTTATAGGAAAGGGCAGCTTGTGTAACTTAGACATGGGACATATAGAACAAACTTTATTATTAAATGACTTTGAAAATTGAACATCACCATCAACACTATTGATAGAATAAGAAGTGTGTCTTAATCTATAATGCCAACATCAAAGTTTTGGATACTAGAGGTTACTGAAGCTGAGACAGGAATGGAAATATGATTGTGTAGTTTGTTCAAGTAGTCTGATAAACTCTCCACCATTATCTGTTCTAATTATTTTAAGCTTCATATGGTATAGCCTATCCTTCACTTCACCAATGCCAATCGTCTTCCAAGTTGGAAGGTCTTAGACATAGCAATAATGAAAAAAGAAAATCAGGCAACATTTGAGCATTTGTGTTAATTTCCTAGCAGAAACTAAATTAAAGGAAAAACTAGGTACATAGAGAACATCTTAGAGTATCAAGGTGTCTGTGACCTTCATTGTCCCTATGTAAGTAACAAGGACTGTGTTACAATTTGGTAGCGTGATGAAGTATGCAACTTCAGTGGGAACAGATGAAAAGAATGAGGTGGAGCAGATCATATGATCTGTTGCTCCAATATCAAGTATCCAAGGAACATCAAATATGTTCGAAGGTCTTGATTTCAGAACAAACATGCATAGAGATATACGAGAGAGTTGATGAATGTTTTCATCAGTCGAGGTAGAAGCAATAACATTTTGGATTTGGTTTTGTGAATTAGTGACTGGCTTTAGGAGGGATGTGAGGTGTGAAATCTGCTCTTGGCTTAAGGACACCTGAAACTTGCTATTTCCAACCTCGTGTGCAGGAGATAAAGACGCAACAGCTTGATTTGCATATACCCTTTCTTTTCCACTGAATTTGTGGCCTGGAGGATAACCATGGAGTTTAAAACATTTGTCCACTTGATGGCCAGAAACTTGACAATAAGTGCAAACAATTTTGTCTGGATTTGCTTTGAAGCATCTATCATTAGAATGCCTTGCAATTTAACAAAAATTGCAATAGTATCTGTCTTTCTTCTGTGTATAATTGTTATGTCTTCCTTTCTCTTTAAAGCTTCCCTTCGCAAGGAGAGTCATAGACTCATATGAAGATCATCTTGTCGATATTTCCCTTTTTTTCATTTAGGCTGGGAAAAGGTCTGATCAACAGAATTTGTGCCTTAATCCCTTTATATAAATCATTCAACCCCATCAAAAATTTCATAACCCAGTCTCTTTGTTAATTCTGAACCACAACTCTCAAACCCCTACAACTACAAGTAGGCATAACCCCATAATTCATTAGCTCATCCAGAAGTGCTTTGAACTTTGAAAAATAGACACCACAAGGTCTCGATTTTGTAGCAACATAGTTGTAGCCTGTTTGATTTCGAAAATTCGAGGTGCATTTTTTTAGCAAAGCATTGTTCCAGCTCAATCCATAGCTGGTGTGAAGTCTCAGCATATGTGGTGCTACATTTGATGTCAAATGCCATGGTGTTTTGCATCCAGGTAATCACTAGGTCATTGCAACGCAACCAGTGCTCCATGAGTGGGTCATTTTGGTCTGCAGGTTCACTTAAACTACCATCAATGAATCCTAACTTGCGTGGGTCATTTTGGTCTGCTTGATGATTCTTCAAATTGTTAGCTTTGCCGTTTTCCAATATATACCGCATTTTGACATGATAACACTTATCTAAGAACTGATATTATTGTTGACCCAACAAAATGTACCTCCAACATAGTCAATAGATCTCAAAGCCTCTCATGTCCACACAAGTCTAGTTTCTACATACTTGGACAAACAAGCCACATGTTATTTCCTCTTCGACGATGGTGGAGTTGGCCACGCGAACTCTTATGATGAAGTCAGCAGAGAAAGTAAATATGTGAGTGTGGAAGAGTTTTAGACGTGAGCTTCCAATACATACATGGGGTTGACCTTGGGGTGTAAAAGATAAAACAACATATCATCCACATAAACCTCTATTGTATTACCAATGAGGTTGGTAAACATTTTGTTAACGAGTTTTTGGTAGGTCACCTCGATATTCTTCAGGCTAAAGTGCATGACTTTTTAGCAATAAAGTCCTCTATCCATGATAAGGTGCTTTCCTTGTCGGATGGGTGCATAAGAATTTGGTTGTATTCCGAATAAGCATCCATAAAGCTCAATAGCTCATGTCCCGCAATAGAAGCAACGAGTTGGTCGATCATTGGAAGTGGAAAACTGTCTTTGGGGCACGCTTGATTGAGATTGAATAAGCCTATGCAGGCTCTCCACTTGCTCATAAGTGTGTTTTATACACTTTTCTGGACTTAAAAATAGTCATTTAATAGTTGCTTTGAACAATTATAGCCTAATTTATTGTATATTTCATTTATTAGGTGAAACTCGATGAAAGAAAATGGAATTGAAAGAAAGAAGCGAAAAATGGCAAGATCCAAAGTTTCGGGACTAAAGTGTAAATATTCAAACGTTATAGCAGACCTCACGATGAAAATTCTAGAATGCTAGAGGTCAATTGGATGCAATTATAAGTCAAAAAGTAGTGAAATATGATCAAAATATTTTCGTAAATCAATTTTCAACTATACAAGTACATTCCAGATTTTTAGCTCGGGATTGAGATCCCTTTTCAACATAATAAACGTTTGAATTGAAAAAAAATCTAACTATAGCAAAGATGTAGTCCTTTGAATTACCTTTCTAACGCACTTTGAATTGCCTTAAACCAATATCAAAAGAGAAAATTATGACAAAAATACTAAATAAAATGCAGTATGTGACTAGCAGGTGGCGCATGGTGCCTAGGCGCCCACTCTCGGCGAAAGATTAGATTCATGGTGCAGCCCGCCAAATAGGGTTTTCAAGTGCATTTAATCTTTTTAAGAGCTCGATTCAACTAAAAATCTTTCAAGACTTGAAGAAAACATAAACATAACTCTAGAGAGCACAATTTGGGGGAGAGAAAAATGCATAATCATCAGAATCAGAAAACAAAAGCTAGGGTTAGAAGACTTTTGAGGTTGAAGAAGATTTTTGTGCAAGATCCAATTTTTTCCATTATCAAGATTTTAGAACCCGGTTATGAAATCTATACTTTTTGTTTTTCTTTCATTATTATGAGTAGCTAAATTCATAGTTAGGACGAACAATGTAATATATGTGTTATCCTTTATTTCTTTTATTCAAGATTTTAGTTCTTTAAATGCATATGTATTGATTTAATTCATGAATTTAATGCTCTGAATTCTTTGACCAATTATTCAATGATTTTTTTAATTTAATATGAATCAAGAGGTGAGTTTTAGATTTAGACCACATATTAAAATCCTATAATTTAGTATAACGTGTAAAGATTCCTATACAAATTATTGCGTCATTAGATGAATTCTTAGAACTAATATTTCATTTAACTAAAATCGATTCACATATAGATATAAAATTTAGTTAATTTAATAGACTCAATGAGAATTCGAAATGGGTAAATTGAATTCTTTAAAGAATTCAGCCGAATACTACAATATTAAAGGAGGTCCATAGATAAAATTGTAAGTCCTAGCATCCACATTCATACTAGTAAAACCCGAAATTCGATAAATTGTATACGTTAGATAATTTAGTTTAGTTAGAATAATTTAGACACCAATCACAAACTTTTGTTAGATAGTAGTTCTCGTGGGAACACTATTCGGACTCATTGGTCCACTATATTACTTATTACAATTCGTACAATTGCGGGATATAAAAATCGACAAGAAATTTTTGTGTGTTTTAAGTGTGAATCTTGCTCTGGACTATTTTGATCTTGGCTACGCTATTGGCAACTCTTCCTATGTGCACATATTGTGTCTTTTATGTATGATAGGGAGTGTATCAACAATAGATACAAACTAAGTTTAATTAATCCCGAATAAATTTGTGCTCGGTCACATGTATGATTAGGGATCCTAAAAGAGAGAATTATCAATAATGCACAGATTGGAAATTGTGCATTTGGGATTATTGAACTAGCATCCAGGAGAATCAATATGTGGGTTTCCACTTAAATTTTGAGGAAAAATCTAGACATGTTCGACAGAAAGAATAGGAAAAAGAGATACATATTTACGTGTAAATTTAATATATTTACTCTATTACATGATTGAATTTTGCAATTTGCTTTAGACTCCCTTCTTATTTTCCAAGAGGCTTTTCAAGAGGTTGGAAAAGTACGTTTTTTGGTAAAGTAGTTTTTGTACTGCGGCAAGTGTAATTGTTGTGCATACAGTACAAATGTAGCTTAAAATTTAATTGATTGATTCAATGGTACCATATATATAGATATATATAAGTGTGTGTAGAGAAATGGACCTTCCATTTGGTGAAATCCAGGCTCAATTCAACTTACTAATATCGAATCACAATCAAACAATTGACTCCAACCCACAACTACTACTATAACTTTTGGTTGCCACTTCTAATATACTGCTAGGAACACAAGTATGGTGGTGTTTGCAAAAAAGGCTTCAAATGCAGAGAGAAGGCAAATGCATGAATAAGGAGACGACACTACAACAAAAATAGCATACGGCAACGTTCAAAAAATGTTGCTGTAGGCCTACAGTAACGTTTGGACGTGTGTTGCAAATCGATGTGTTGTCGTAGAGTAGACAGATACGGCAACGTTTTTTGAACATTGCCGAAAGTGTTCGGCAACGTTTAAAAAACGTTGCCATAGAAAGATACGGCAACGATTGCCAAATATTGCGAAAGACTGTCTTTCGCAACGTTTGGTAAACGTTGTTGTATCTATCTACGGCATCGTTTGCCAAACGTTGCGAAAAATTGTCTTTCACAACGTTTGCCAAATGTTGCAGTAATACAACAATGTTTGCCAAACGTTGCCATAGGGTGGGTGGATTTTATTTATTTATTTATTTTTAAATTATCCACAACAATTTATGCAAATAGATTGACAAAATTGAAAATGCAAATTATGAACAAATTTTGAAATTGCATAAAAATTGATAACTTCATTACAAATTTTTAAATTCTTACACTTGAACATTAGAATATGATACAACACCCCTTAAATAAAAAGAAGCTTCAAAATGAAATAAAATGGTAAGGGAAAATCTCGATCAAAAACGGAACACATAGACTACTTTCTTTCTTATTTCTTATTAAGGCCATTCTTCTAGCCCCATCCAAGCTTACACTCTAGTCTACAGAAAGTGCTTTCTGTGGCAACTTGATCCAGTCTGCAGAAAATGCAAATCTTCATCAATTGTTACCAAAACCCGTCCACTCCAAAAGAACAAAGAAAGAGAGAGAAGCAGAAGAGAATAAATAAAAAAGAAGTTAATCTCACAATAATAATCCACAAAAANTGCAAATTATGAACAAATTTTGAAATTGCATAAAAATTGATAACTTCATTACAAATTTTTAAATTCTTACACTTGAACATTAGAATATGATACAACACCCCTTAAATAAAAAGAAGCTTCAAAATGAAATAAAATGGTAAGGGAAAATCTCGATCAAAAACGGAACACATAGACTACTTTCTTTCTTATTTCTTATTAAGGCCATTCTTCTAGCCCCATCCAAGCTTACACTCTAGTCTACAGAAAGTGCTTTCTGTGGCAACTTGATCCAGTCTGCAGAAAATGCAAATCTTCATCAATTGTTACCAAAACCCGTCCACTCCAAAAGAACAAAGAAAGAGAGAGAAGCAGAAGAGAATAAATAAAAAAGAAGTTAATCTCACAATAATAATCCACAAAAAAATCATAGAGCTCCACCTTTCCCTGATAAAGGACAACTTTATAATGGCTAAGACTTCATCCATTGAAAAAATGCATAGAAACTATGGTAAACTAAGCTTCTAGTAAAACAAAAGCAATCTCTTACTGTGGTGTATTTGGTTGGCTGGCAGCTCGGACTAATTGTTGAAACATATTTATCCCATTTATAGGGTCCATACCTTGGAAGAAATAAGAAATAGAGATCATCTCCTAAAAGACGAGTCTGCTACAATATTACATAAAATCAACAGCAGCAGCAAGTTCTCATAAAAAATGATATAGTTTTCATGCAACCGAGTAATTTTCTTAAGAAAGAAAAAAGTACGACAAAATGAAAGAATTTTTTACCTGAACTTAACTTTTATCAGAATCCCATATTGATTCACAAGAATTCTCAATGTTGGGAGCCAACTTTCTTGCAAACAGATTACAATCAGAATACACTGTGGTTGTCTATCAGGTGTGACAAGCATGTTGGCATTAACAAAAACCATCATATCAAGGTAAACTTAATGATCATTTATAGCATAATAAAGCCTAAACTACGAATGATCTTGTTTCTTCTATTAACAGATAAAGGTAACATCAAATTCCATACTAACCTAATCCATAGAACCCATTGGCCAAAAAGCAACATTTTAAACCCTGCCCAACTTACTGTTGAACCAGAATTTCCTGAACAATTGTTTATCCCAAAGGGCTTCATCTATTGGTTCACTATTTTTGGTCGATTCAAGTAGTTAAAAGGAAAGTCCAAACTAATTACAAGATGCAAAAGCCGAGTGTTTGTCTTCATTCGTCAAGATGTAAGTCTTGTAGAAGAAATGTGACAGCCATGTTTCATTCCAGATCCGGCTGAAGCATCAGGGACAAATAGACACCATTGTTTGTTTAGGATTAAAAAAGTGTTAACATGCATCCAATGAACCATTAGTTCATTTTGTCTATCTCATATAAGCTATCTAAGCTGTCAAGCAACAATATTCAATCAAATATAGAGAGAAAAGGGCAAAAATATTCAATCAAATTGCCTTTTTTTAATTAAACCAAAATATCCAAATCGTTTCCCTAAATATTCAAGATAATCATGCATCCAATCGCAAAATAAAAACCCTGATTCCTAAATTAACCACCTAGAAATCAAAACAAACATATAAACACAAACACTGACGTAAGCATGTATCACTAAATACTATTCATATCATCAAACAATGGTTGATAATCCTTTACCTAAACCACGTGGATCAAATTCATCAAAGCCATCAACTTTCTTATTATCTGGAGCTGGAGCTGGAGCAAGAGGTTGTGGTGAAGCAGCTGCAGCTGTTGCATTACTTGGACTAGCACTTGATGGAGGATGAGATACTTTAGGTGCAGATGCTTGGGAATGTTCTCCATCCCTTTTGACAATAGGAAGTTAGAACCAAACCAGAATAGTTCATGACAAGCTAGATAATAGCACAAATTTGTTACATTTCACCGTAAGTGGGACTACATGCACCATTAACAACCTCCTCATAACTAGAAAGAGCATTAAGATGTTGTTGAAAATATTTACGATCAAACGGCATGCCTACGGTACAAAATCCAAAATAAGAATTTCGTAAATGAGAATATATATATATATATATATATTTCATAAACAATTTCGGGACCACATTTCATTAAAGATGTCCATGTTCTTGTTAAAGAGATTTGAGAGCACCTTCTGGTATGCAATAAAAACTTCTCCTCAAATCTCTCCAGTTATTCAGATTTAGCCTCCAAGACAATCAATGAAAGAGAAGTAATATTTAGTAACCCCATTGTTTTCACCTCTCTCCACTTAGCCAACAATCTGATTCTTTCAGTTCATTGGGATAATTTCGGCACTCTGTTTAATTTCCTCCATCAGCTTCTTCAGCCTTTCCTCAAATTCACTCAGAACAAACTTATCATAAATCCGACTAGGTACATGTAAATTAGAACACACATATCACCCTTTTCTTTCTGCAAATTGACTGAAATATTAATTCTTCTATGAATTTGCCACAAATGATACAATCGGCCTTAAAAATGCACACTTTCACAAAGTTTCTTCAACATCTTGAAAGAAGAAATAAAAACCCATCAAAATTCGCAAATCTAAGTTTACTTCTCTAACACCTTGAGTTCACCCATCTGCTCCTCAACACCATACCCAAAGTCCTCGCTTCGAGCTTTCATCTCCTTTTTTTGCTCCTCCAAATCGAAGACCAAAACCACCCCAAAAAAGGGTCGCGCCACCACCAGAAACCGCCCTTGGTGGTGCTGAAATGGAGGCCGAGATTCTTGATTTTGAAGGTTTTGGGTTTGCATTAAAAGAGAAGACTTTGGGTTTTGGGAGGGAAAAGGGTTGTCGGTTATGGGAGGAGGGGAGGATGAGCGCGGGGGTGGAATGGTGGTGAGAGAGGAAATTGAT
>CAIGRL010070065.1:0-14691 GCA_903798325.1 Fraxinus xanthoxyloides | reverse complement strand
AGAGAAGATTGTGCATTTTAGACCAAATAATAGAAATCCTAAGTTTGTTAAGTGGATAGAGATATACCCTTGACCCTAGGTGACCCATTGAGCTATTTTTACAAATATTTAATGTGATTGTTTGATTTGAATCGACAAAGAGATATAGTAGATTTAATCAATAATTAGAGTTAATTTCGCTCGAGAGTGGTAATTAACTAAATTTGAAAAATCGGGTCTAACATAGTAAATGAGTAATTTATTAATTGACTTGTTAAGAAATTAATTAGGTGACGGTTAAGTGAAACCATGAATTCCAACCACGTTTTCCTCCAAATTTTTCAAGCGATTATGGTTTCTTATTTTGTAGATTTTAGTTAAATTTCCTTATTGTTCAACATCAAATTCTATTGTGTTTATTTCTATTGTTAAAATTAAATTAGCTAAAAAGTTGTGTAGTTAAAAATAAATATTCCTCAAGGGATCTACCACCCGAACTCAAAAAGTCCACTTTATTACTTGAACACAACTCATGCACTTGTGGTATATAATTTTAGCGAACAAATTGTAATGAAATGTATACATAAGTAACAAATCAAAAATTGAAAGAAAGTTGATGTGTAAGATTGTAATTGAAAACTTGTAGAGCGATAATTGATATTGAACAATTGCAATTGAATTTAGAAGTATAATTGAAAAATAAATGTATTAGTCTGGTAGATAGATTGTAGAATCAAGAATGTAAAATGTAGAAGAGACTATAGAGTAGAGAGCGAGAGTCGTGTGAAAAAATAAGGAATAAGATGGGTATTTATAGGGGAAAAAAATAAAAGTGGGCATTTTGGCCACTTTTAAAGTTCAATGACAGTGCAAACTGTCACTGAACTTTAAACAATGACCGAAACGATCACTATTTTTGAAAGTAACAAGCTCGTGGCTCACCTTGGATGAGCCCATCGACGAGCTAGCCGACTCGACTCATGCTCGTCATTTGACAAGCCCGGACCGCCTACAAGCTGGCTTTCAACGAGCCGAGCGACCGAGCCGACTAGCCATTCGGCCCATTTGCTACCACTACCAAGTTACAACGATGAATTAGAGATGTAGAGATTTTGTTAGCACTTCATATCTTCATTTTTTGGACCAAGTCTATATATGCTTTTATTAGTCTTGCGAAAAACTTGCAAACAAGCTTACTCTTTCTGAAAAGAAAAATTGATTGATTCCCCCCTCATGCGAGCTCTTGTCCTATATCAAGATTAGTATATGTATGAGGCTTGTGTTTTATAAGCGATTGGCCTAGATAAGAAGGATAGCTCTTTAGAATAGAGGTGTGATACTCTTCAGAAGAAACTAAAGGAGGTTGAGAGTGAGGGAGCCAAATACAAAGAGATAAGTAAAGGTGTTGAAGCTTTTCCTACGAGGAAGGCTTCCTTGGTGTCCGATGCTAAGATGGTCTCTTCAGATCTGAAATTAACCCAGAAATATCACGTAGCCTATGTTATTAAAGCAAAACGCAACATTTTGCATCTTAGAAAGGATTTCAAATTAACCAAATCTAAGTAGGATGCTACTTCTAGGGAACTCGATAATGCAAAGAATAAACTAGCTTCGCTTCGTAGTCAATTAGAGAACAAGGAGATAAGATTAGCCATTGCATAGTCTATCCTCTCCAGAATGATTGCTCACAAGGTAAGACTAGTTGAGGATGCAATCTAGGAAAGCAAAAAATAAAGGACCTTCTGGGAATCATCCATTCGCCTATGGGGCTCTATATGTTCCGTCACTTTGTGTTGACTCTTCACACCCTATTGATTTTCAAGCTATTCATTCAAGAAGGATTATGGCTCCTATTGAGCCCGTTGATACTTTTAGCATCACTCCTCCTTTTTTTTAAGTGATGGTGCCCTATAGGGGCAAAGTTTAAGTTAACTAGGATGATCTAGACCTTGAAAATCTCTAGCCCTTGTTTAATTTAGAAATATAGCTTATTTTGATTCATATTTAATGATAGGGAAATTTTATTCCTTTTTTGTATGAAGTTGCTCGTTTGGAAATCTATTTAGGCTCGCAACGCTTTACTCGTTTGATATTTAGTTATATTTCGTGAAAATGCTTTTAAGACACTTGTGTATCAATGATATAATATATTGAATGCGAAATTTTAATAATCATTCATAATAACAACATAAAGGATAGAAGATTATTATCATGTCGTTTGTCATGGCTTTTCACTACATTAATACATCACGCGATTTTCATTTTTTCATGAGACCAAATTCGGACAATCAATCTCCATGTTTCTTTTATGGGATAAAACTCGCCTTTGATTTCACAACGGACGGAAATAGGCTCGCCTTTTGTTCAAAAAAATTACAGGATAGACCTCGCCTTATGTCGATAGTTCTCATTCCAACAACTTATATTAAGGTCTAGCATTTTTTTTTTGTTTGTTTCATCGTTTATGCTTCCCCAAGTACTTGCCTAATCATCCTGTAAGACAAATAGGTTTTTCAACGTACCATTGACAACATCAAACATTTTCTTTCCTAAATAGGGCATATCAAGCATGTGTTTCCTTTGATTATTATGTCTCCTCTCCTAGCTTTATTANTTTATGGGATAAAACTCGCCTTTGATTTCACAACGGACGGAAATAGGCTCGCCTTTTGTTCAAAAAAATTACAGGATAGACCTCGCCTTATGTCGATAGTTCTCATTCCAACAACTTATATTAAGGTCTAGCATTTTTTTTTTGTTTGTTTCATCGTTTATGCTTCCCCAAGTACTTGCCTAATCATCCTGTAAGACAAATAGGTTTTTCAACGTACCATTGACAACATCAAACATTTTCTTTCCTAAATAGGGCATATCAAGCATGTGTTTCCTTTGATTATTATGTCTCCTCTCCTAGCTTTATTATTAGGATGATTCGTTCATTTAGAACTAAATGCTCTTCTGCAAAATTAGATGAGATATTCAGCCATGGGTTCCTGAGGCAATTACCCCACATTAGGTCTAAAACATTTCTAGATAGAGCATTCACTGTGTTTGCTTTTGAAGGATGGTTAGGACCATGGCTAACCTTTTATGGCTTGCATTCTGTATCACGTTGGGTTTATATGATTCCCTACATTATTATCGAATATAATTAAAAGATATGCAATTCTTAGGATTATCTTAGATCCATCTTTTTAGTTCAAGCTCCAAGATGCTTAGGGGTATGTTTAGATCGTGTTTCCCGTACCTTCTCTTACATAAGGGACTTTGATTATAATATTAATTTTTCTCGCAGAAGGTTGGGGGTTTGCGACGTTGATCACTATTATGATGAGTCTGCACACCTTTATTTCATTTCTTTATCCCATCTTCTCGTTGAACATGGAGGCTTCTGACTCCCCGATACCATAGGCATGTTCTTCTGCTCGTTCTACATCCTGGCCATTTTGAGTACTTCAAAGTATTCGTATGTATCATGACCTTTCATCTGATGCACTTTGTAGAATTTTGCCTTCTATCTTCAATGGGGTACGTACATTTTGCCTTTCTTTTGAGAGGATGTTGTAGAGAATGTACGCATTCTGCCCTTGAGCCCACCTGAGTGATGATACCGCAATTCAAGCCATTGAGATAATAATGTAGAAACTTCTCTCCTGAATTTTCCCTGATGACCTTGTTTCTGTCTTCTTTGATTTTCGAGGATATCATCTACCTGAATTTTATTGCGTATTAGATCTTTACTATTGGAAACAACATGGATGCCTTTCGATGGCCTCTTGCCAGAAAGGAGTCTTCTCAACAAGCCATTCCACAAGGGATCCCTCGCTTCTTCGTCTAGTATAACTTCATCCACGATCAATTCAACTTTAAATCATGTGAAATAACTTCTCAGGGATTATCCTCATCTCTGTTTCACACTTTCTAATCTCATAACTGATGCCTATTTCATCTTGCTTTTATTGAATGCTCTTATACTTATTCTATCTATGGTGACAAATCGCTAATCAAGCCTGATGATAAATGGTACACCAGACCTTCATTTTGTTCATATTTTTCTGTACAAACTGACCTCACACTTCTCCATACAAGTAAATATCATCATAATTGTCAAGACTTTCCGCTCTCCAATATCTCTAATGATTGTGTTGATGATATTTTCAGTCATGAAAGCTTGCATTGTCCACAAGTCTCTCTAGAGCAGATATGTTAGATTATTGTTCTCTCCACTTGTCTTCTGATGTAATACTGCAGGTTTGCTATTTGTGAGAAGGATATTTGAATTTGCATGCTTATCTTCTCTTAATAAAGAGTATTTATATATTTCCTTCAAAGTTTTGGGGACAATTCAATCATTATAGGAAAAATGATAGGCAGTGGCCTTCTATTGGCTTGCCCATAACTAATTATGTTATAGTGTCATATTTTACTCACTTGTCCATGTGCGCATCAATAACGGTTTTTGACCTGTCTGGATTGAGGAAGCAATTCGCCGAATTTGTGTGAAACCTTTATGCTTTCCCCCCTTCATCACCTTACTTATGGTTTGTCGAACATAAGCTCCCAAGATTGATTCTTTAACTTAACAAGAACCAATATCAAAAAATCGCACCCAAATACTAATTCCCTCTAATAGTTTTTTTTTAAGTACACCAACACATAATACAGGACCTGGATGCACAATTGAACGATATTATTGACATTAGATTAACATTTTTGTTGTTAAAAGTTTAATGTTTTTTGTAGTACATTTATCTAGCTAAGGTCAATGTGTGAATATGATTGAAGTCTATTGTAGTATGGCCTTGCATAATGATTAGAAATTCTGTCAACAAGTTAAGTAGTAGTAGGTAAAGAGTTGTTGACTACAAGTGTGCAAGAAGTTTTTGTAATACATGAATGTAGCTATATATTCTAGCTGTGTATGTCTTTGAAAGAGGTATGAAAAAGTTAAGCTTTCTTCCACTTTGTTTTCATATTCTATCAGTGGTATCAGAGCCCTATGATCTTCGAAGAAGCTACAAGAAACATGAGATACTCATTGAGAGAAAATTAGAGAACGACCGTTCACCAAAATAATTGAGTGATTTGTGAGTGTGTGAGGTGGCTTCAAGTGGTTTTTCAACACCATTACCTTATGTGTTCACGGGAGAGATTTATGATCTATGGGCCACAAAAATGAAGCCATATTTGCAGCATATGATCTGTAGAAATCACAGAAACTAGAATTAAACCTCCACCTCTTAGATAAAATCCCACTATTGCTCAGCTGAAGCAGCATAGTGAGAAAGTTGCAAAGCAGTTCAAAGCCCTTTCTTGCATTCAGTCTGCTATTTCTAATGTAATCTCTACCAGGATAATAACTTGTGAGACTGCTAATAAGGCCTGGGATAGGTTGAAAAAGGAATTCCGAGGCAATGAAAGGACAAGGCATCGCAAGTATTAAGTTTAAGAAGGGAGTTTGAAACTTTGAAGATGAAGGAATCAGATATTGTAAAAGGAGTTTGCTGATAGGCTGATAAAAGTGGTGAATCAAATAAGGTTGTTAGGGGATGATTTACAGACAAGAGGGTTGTAGATAAGGTTTTGATAAGTTTGGCTGAAAAATTTGAATCCAAAATTTCATCTCTTGAAGACTCAAGAGACCTATCCAGCATTACCTTGGCTGAGCTTGTGGATGCACTTCAAGCTACTGAACAACAAAGGATCTTCAAGCACGAAGAACAAGTTGGTTATTTGTTAAAGGAAAACATAAAGCTCAAATGAGTTTTAGTATGAAGAAGCAACAGAATGAGAAAAAGGAAATCAAGGACAATAAAAGTACGTGTAAAAGTGGAAAATATCCTCCCTTTCCTCATTGTTAAAGGAAAGGACACCCTCCAAAATGGTGTTGATACAAGCCTGGAGTTCAATGCAGAGCTTGTAAACAATTTAGACATATAGAGAAAGTATGTAAAAATCAAAAGGAGAAGAAGAACATGTAGCAAGCTAAGGTTGTAGAAATTCAGCAGCAACAACATGAGGAGCATTTGTTTCTTGCCATAAATTTCAAAGTCAGCAACATTGTTGAAACTTGGTTGCTAGACAGTAGATGCAAACTCAAGTTTTTTTGTTGAACTAAATGGTACATACAGATCAAGAGTAAATTTTGGAAATGGAGAATATATAGAAGTGAAAGGAATTGAAATGGTTTCTGTGCAAACGCCAACAGGTACCAAATACATTTCAGGTATATTTTATGTGCCTCATATAAATCAAAATCTGGTTAGTCTAGGCCAATTGATTGAGAAGGATTATACCTTGATATTTAAAGATAGTAGATGTACTTTACTAAATGCAAGTAATCATGAGTTGATGACAGTTGAGATGAAACATAGAAGCTTTCCTTTGGAATAGAAAAATGTAACCTCTCATGCTCTTTCCAGTACTGTGATTGGATCTTCTCTATGGCACAAACGTTTTGGGAATGCAAATTTCACTTCACTCAAGCACTTGAAGATACATGAACTTGTAGAGAATATGCTAAAAATATATGATGATGCATGTGTATGTGATGTTTGTCAATTAGGAAAGCAAACAAGGCTGCCATTTTCTATCAGTCAAGAAGAGCCTCAAGCAAACTGGAATTAATTCATTCAAATGTGTGTGATCCAAGACAACACCTACATTAAATGGCAACAGATACTTTGTTCTTTTTATAGATGATCTAACAAGGATGTGTTAGGTTTATTTTCTGAAAATGAAATCTGAAGTACCTATTGTGTTTCAGAAGTTTAAAATTTTGTGGAGAATTGAAAGGACTATAGGATTAAGGCTATAAGAAATGATAATGGCACTGAATATACTTGCAATCAGTTTGATAAATTCTGTAATGCTATGGGAATCAAACACTAACTGACCATTCCATATTCACTTCAGCAAAATGAAGTATGTGAAAGGAAAAAAATGACAGTAATGGAGATGGCCAAATGTTTGATGATAGAGAAGAAGGTACCAAAGGATTTTTGGATTCAAGCAATAACACAGCCATATATATTCTTAACAAATTACCAACAAAAGCTTTGAACAGGAAAACTCCTTATGAAGTTTAGTATGGAGTAAAGCCTGATGTGGCACACTTGAAAGTGTTTGGAAGCATATGTTACACTCACATTCCTGATGCAAAAAAAGGGATAAGTTGAGTCAAAAGGCAAAGGTTGGTATCTTGGTTGGTTATTATGGTAATGCTAAGGGATATAGAGTGTATAATCCACAAACCAAAAAGATGATATCTAGTAGGGATATAAGATTGATGAGGAATCTTTATGGAATTGGGAATCACGTACTACAAATAGATTGTAAACTCAAAGATCGGTTCCACAAGAAGAGGATGTCATTATCAATGGAGATGAAGTTGAAGCTAATAGTGAATCAAACTCAGAAAATGAAGTGATTAAAACTAGATCACTTGAAGATATTAGGTCAGCTATAATTCATCTATGTTGGAGCCTTCAAACCTTACTGAAGCAGTTAGTTCACAAGGTTGGATATATGCAATGAAGGAGGAGTTGAAAATGATTGAATAGGAATGAAACTTGGGTACTGGATGACAAAACAAAGAACAAGAATGTGATTGGAGTTAAATGGGTGTATGGAACTAGGTTGAATCCTAATAGTTCAATCAACAAACTCAAAGTCAAATTGGTTGTGAAGGGTTATGCACAACAATATGGTATTGATATCACAAATACATTTGCTTTAGTGGCAAAATTTGAAATAATAAGAGTGTTATTTGCAATAGCTACTCAAAAAAGCTAGAAGATATAGATATAAAGTTAGCTTTCCTAAATGGATACTTAAATGAAGAAATTTTCATTGAGCAACCCGAAGGTTTCCTTGTGGCTGGAAATGAGGATAAAGTGTATTTGCTAAGGAAAGCATTGTATGGATTAAAGCAGGCTCCAAGGGCTTGGTATAGCAGGATTGATGAATATTTGGGTAGTCTTGGTTTCATTAAGAGTATGAATGAGCAAAAACTTTATGTAAAGCACGTGGAGGAAGAAATAATCATTATATCCTTGTATGTTGATGATCTTTTGGTCACACGCAGTAATAATGCATTAATTGAAAACGTGAAAGAAGAATTGAAGAAAGTATCTGAGATGACAGACTTGGGTGAAATGAACTATTTCCTTGGAATGGAGATTGAACAATCATAAGAAAGAATCTTTGTTTGCCAAAGAAGATATGCTAAGGGAGTGTTGAAGAAGTTTAATATGGAGAATTGGAAGCTAGTAAGCACTCCTTTGGTTCAGAATTTGAAACTAATGAAAGAAGATGGAGCTAAGAGGATTGATGAAAGAATCTTTAGAAGTCTGATTGGATGCTTGCTTTATCTAACTGCAACAAGACCTGACATCATGTTTGCTACAAATATATTATCTAGATTCAGACAAGAACCAAGTGAAATTCATTTTCAAGCTGCTAAAAGGGTTCTGGGATACATAAAGGGAACTGAGGAGTAAGGAATCAGATTCAGAAAGTCAGACTCTATTTTTAACCGGATTTACTGATAGTGATTGGTTTGGATCTCCTGAAGACATGAAGAGCACATCTGGCTATGTGTTTTATGTTGGCTCAAGCATTGTTTGCTAGAATTCTGTGAAGCAAAAAACTATGGCCCAATCAACAGTAAAAGCAGAGTATATAGCTACATCTAAGGCGACAAACCAAGAAATTTGGTTGAGAAAATTGTTGGAAGATCTGAAGCACAAGCAAGTTGAAACAACAATTATCCATTATGATAACCAATCTGTTGTTTCTATGGTGAAGAACTCGGTGTTTCATGGAAGAACAAAACACATCAAGATTAAATATCACTTAATCAAAGAAGCACAAGAAAGGAAGGAAGTGGAACGGGCGAATTGCAATTCAAAGGATTAATGTGTTGATATCCTAACAAAAGCTTTGCCTAAAGGAAGATTTGAAAATTAAGGAAATACCTTGATGTTTCCAGCAAAAGTGTCAAGGAGGAGTATTGACATTAGATTGACACTTTTGTTGTTAAAAGTTTATTTTTTTTTTTTGTAGTACCTTTATCTAGCTAAGGTTGAGGTGTGAATATGATTGAAGTCAGTATGGCCTTGCATAATGATTAGAAATTATGTCAACAAGTGGTAGTAGGTAAAGAGTTGTTGACTAGAGTGTGCAAGAACTTTTGTAATACATGAATGTAGCTATATATTCTAGTCGTGTATGTCTTTGAAAAATGTACGAAAAAGTTAAGCTTTCTTCCTCTTTGTTTTAATATTCTATCAGATATCATGAAGACCGAGACTGAAGAAGAGTTGCTTTTTTACCTAAAAGTTGCACAAACGAAAAAAATCCACCTGAATATCAATACGAAATAATCTTCATATTCAATTCTTCAACTGCAACCACTGAAATTGATTCTTCAACAGTAATCAGTGATATCAACAATTCTACCCAAATAAATGATAGTCCAAACAACACGACCACAAAAGGCAAATGTAAGATGTCCATCACAGACGGTGAGGTTTTCACACACAATGAAGAAATGACTGCACCAAATGTGAAAAGGGCTCTCTTCCAAATAGCAGATAAAACAACTGACACTGGCTCGAAGAAGAAAGGAACACTTTAAACTGTGTATCTGATGAAAGGACCAGTGTCCCCTATATTGCTTTGAAGACAGGTAACCTAATATGCAGATATGCATCAACCTAATGATTGAGTCTTTAGTTAAGACTCAACTAAGTAACCGATCAATTAATATTTTTGACATTGAAAGGTTGCTTTAAATATTTTGATGTTTCTCTTATTCTTCAGAATGCAAATAATGTAAGCTGCCACAGAATGCTACGTGTACAGTGACTGCTAATAATATATAGAACTTCTTTTGCTTTCATTAAGGAATAGTCTTTCAAATTCATGTGTCATCTTTAGCATCACCTAAACATTATTTACTTTCTAATTGCACTTTATTAAACTTCATTCTAATGCTTTTTACTTTTTTTATATAAACGTTCTTATCATAGCACTGAATATTTTGTAATTATATTGAAACTAAGGTTTGTTTTCCATTCATCAATGAAATTTTATAATATATGTATTGTAGTTCTGATTGTTCCCTCATATTAGTCCTACAACATAGATTTATGTCCATATTTGCTACCTTAAACCTGTGAACCATGGATAACTTTTACAAGTTGAAGTGAAACACTTGCAGGAGGTGTTGACGCTGTCAGTTCTTACATGATGATACTTGACAAAAAAGAGGCGCATAAGATCATGATGGTTGAAACAAATGATATGACTAATGAAAGAGCAGCCTACTGAAGAATGAACAAGAACAAATTTTGAAGGAATTTCGCTCAAGACATAAAATTATATTTAACGAAGATGATGATGTCTACCGACCTAGTTTCCTCCTGGATCTCATGATGAATGAGTTTGGCGTTATGGTCTGTATTTTCAATTTCATAATCTTCACACTTACCTCCAGAAGAACTCAAATCAAACTCGTTTCCAGAAATAAATTACCGAGTTATTGTACATGCAAGAGTGGTTACAGTATTTGTATCATCATCCCGTTTATGCATAACGTGACATACCGTACATGCATGAGCATATCGTATATGCACACACCAACCTCACCATGTACGAAATGCTCACCTTTTAAAGCAAAATAAACATTTCTACCATATATGTTGCTGCATTATGTGCATCTTATAAGTAATTACTTACCATTTTATAGACAATAATTACTTTACTAGTTCCCTTATGTCTTTCACAAGTAACATATGATATCTTCACGAAGGTCGTGATGCAAAACAAAGTCTCTTATATTTGTACATCGATCTAAATATGATTCAAGTGATGACGACTCTCATAGCACATCAATAGGTTCAATGTGACCCTTATCTTCCTAATAAGAAGGTGAAGGATGACATGATCTCGGATCATCATCATAGTCAGATTCCTATTCATCATGCTCATCCTCCACGATCATATTGTATAATATGATGCAGGCATTCATAATCTGAGCTAGATCTTCTTGATGCCATAATCGAGCTGGTCCCCTTAAAATTGCAAATCAAGCTTGAAGTACACCGAATGCTTGCTTCACATCTTTACAGTACCCTGATGTGACCCTAGGGTTGAGAAATGGTTTGCACAATATTTGCTCTTTAAGGTATATACCATTAGCAAAATAAACATTTGGTGTATTTGACACCATTAACTTCATAATCATATGGTGATGAACGGCCGTGTAGCTATAACATCATCAAATATGGGTGAAGTATAAAGTACATTAAGGTCATTGTCAGGGCCTAGCATTCCAAAGAAGGCATACCAAATCCAAGTTTCGTAAGACTCTACAGTCTCCAAAATGATAGTTAGACTGCCATAGTGGCCAACGTAACCTCCATGATGAACAATTGGACAATTCTTCCACTCCTAATGCATGCAGTCCAAGCTACCAAGAATGCTAGGAAACCCTCGTGTCTTGGCCTTCCTCTTTATTCTAACAAGGTCCGTCAGTGTTGGTGATCGAAGTTAATACTTTGCATGCAATTTTTGTATAGTGCGCCAAAAATGTTTGTGTCTCAACATAAGTGATTTTCCTAATTCTTAGAATGTCGTCTGATGCATCAGCTGGTATTCCATATGTAAGCATACGAGAGACGGTTGTCAATTTGATGTGGCTTGAGAGACCGAGGGCTCCGGTTGCATCTTTTTCGTTGCTGGAAATATTTTTAGAATTGACAACCCCAGGTAGAATTCAAGTAAACAACTCCAACCTCATCCCAAGTCTTCTTCGAAATTTTTCAGCGTTAAAGGTTAGGTAAGAATCAAAATAATCTTTCCAGAGTTGTGCCTCACCTACATTTCGATTTCTTATGTATTCCAAACTCGAAGAGGAACCACCATGTTTTTACTTCTTTTTTTCATCCGCTTCCCATTGATTGAGTATATTCGTCATCACCAAGTGGCCATATACCTCATTGTCAAATCACTATCAAACAAATGTTCTTGGCTACATAGTAATACAAAAAGAATGCATATGGTCAAACGATATTCAAGCCTAATATGTTTCACTTGCAAATTCTAGCGAGTTACACCAATGAACTTAACTCCACTTACAACAAGATAACAATGGACAAATTAAAGCATTATCCAAAGATTCATGAGTTAAATTCCTCTGCTCCCAAGAAACTTTAATTGATGAACATTGTAGCGTCTCCTTAAGAATATAAACATGACAATATCAACAAGATTCTCCAAAATTCAGATAATTTAAGGGCGGAGCTGCCATGTTTCCAACATTTTCAACTTTTATTCACATAAACTCTTTCAACCCAAAACCAAAAGTACAAAAAAATATTAAAAGATTCAAGAACAAAACATTTCATCATAAATACATATTTTGAAAAAAAGAACAATAATACAAAATCTTACCTTGGCTCAATTTTTTTAACATTTTTGAAAGCCTTCAATAGAATCAAGAACTACTTGTTTGAATAAAGGAGCCAATCAGTTTCTCTAAAGTGAAGGCAAATGCAACAACTATGTGTGAGAATTAGTAGATTTTCTAGTGGTGATATGAGAGCAATCACCTTCACTATCTCTTGAGTTCTTGGTCCTCTAATCCTAAGAATTATTAATTGTAATTAATAAAAAATAATTAAACCTTAATTTGCATAATAACCCCACCCACCCATTACCCCAAGCCCTAATCAATCTCGTCCCCCTTTTCTCTCAATCTCCCCATTCTCGTCTCCCTTCTCTCTTCCACCAACACCGCTTGCGCCATCCGATAAGCACCATCAGGCGCTGCATTGTCGTTCGCAGCAGCGCTTCGACACTAAGTGCTTACGCTGCGCAAGGTCAATGCCTTGGTGCAGCGGCATAGGATTAGTTTAGGATTGCTTTGGGTGTCAGTTATGGTGATGTCAGTGAGGTGAGGTGGTGGCGAGTTTTATGGAAAGGAGACGGTGGAGGAAGGGATGATGTTGAGGCGGTTGAAATCAGATAGAAGGCAATTTTGGTTGACAATGAGGGTGAGGCGGCGGGTGAGATCAGCTTTGGATAGGCAGAGGGAGTTGTTCTCACAGCGAACGGAATCAACTTATTTGAACCCCAACGCTTCACTAGCACCAATCCATTTTTATCTCCTACATCTCCGACTTATCTGAACTTTAATCCCTTCGAAGGTGAGGTGTGGTAGTGTTGGCAACAGTGGAGCATGTGGTAATGGTGCGGCGGTAGTGGTTCTGGTGGTATAGATGTTGTGGTGAAGTGGTCCATTATTGTGGATCGATCGGCGACGAATACAGTGCAGGTGACAAAGCTTGTGGTGGCAGGCAGCTGCTAGAGGTAGGTGACGGCCCACATTGGCATTCTTCCTCACCATACCATGGGTCAACTGCAAAGCGAACGCCAAATCCCAGATGCCAACCCTCGACTCATACCATAAAAAGTGCCCACAGACTAACAAAAGATAATTACATAATTGTCCTCAAAATCTCAGCCAGAAAAGGCTTCGGATTGCTTGTCAATTCCAAGTTCGTTGGCTCTGAAACTATAAAAACTGAGCATTTCAAAGACTGAATTGAAAATTTGTGACATGGGTTTGTTCTTAATAGCTTAAATTGTAAGGTGATTGGTTTTGAGGGTGGAAATGAAGGCCTGAAAAAATGAGTTGAGGGGAAAATTGAAGTGGGCAAATGAGAAGTGGGGAATTTGGTTTGGGGAAGCATTTGAGCAGAGAAATTAGTGCGGTTGTATACAAGAGCTTCTAGTAATTGGAATTGGGAGAGAGAATTTTGGATTGTGCAGTGTGTGAACCTCAGATTGGAGGGTTGCAGGTGTTGATGTCGGACCAATATGAAACGATATATGGACGAAAATTGACATTAATTCATTTAGAAAGAATATACATACTTGAACGTTGTGCATACTTAAAATTAAATATGAATGTCAATTAATTTGTGACCTTATGTGTGTATTGTAATTGGTTGTGATCAATTTTGTGTTAATTGTGACCGATTGTGACTTGATCATATACAGTTACAATTAAGATTCAATTGGTCACAGTCAGTCACGTTTAACACAAATTTGATCACAATTAGTCACATTAAATANCAGATTGGAGGGTTGCAGGTGTTGATGTCGGACCAATATGAAACGATATATGGACGAAAATTGACATTAATTCATTTAGAAAGAATATACATACTTGAACGTTGTGCATACTTAAAATTAAATATGAATGTCAATTAATTTGTGACCTTATGTGTGTATTGTAATTGGTTGTGATCAATTTTGTGTTAATTGTGATTGATTATAACTTGATCATATACGATCACAATTATGATTCAATTGGTCACAGATAGTCACACTGAACACAAATTTGGTCACAATTAGTCACATTGAATACAAATTTGGTCACAGTTAGTCACAAATGACATGTGTCAACAGCTTGATTATATAAAGTGACTTGAAATTTTTTCGGTAATTTTTTACGAGACGAAGGCCGGAATGGGATGGTGATAGGTGAATCCATGGGGATGGGGGTGTGATTTTTAATTTTTAATTTTCATGAAATTTTTAAGTCATTAAAGTGGCCATCGGAACAATCGCCGGAGAGGCCGCCTGAGTGATCGCCAGAACTAATGGCCATCTCCGGTGGAGAGGTGGAGAGAAGGTGGT
>CAIGRL010070052.1:0-17170 GCA_903798325.1 Fraxinus xanthoxyloides | reverse complement strand
AACAAATTGCCTAACATTTACAACTGGCATGAAGAACGTGAATCGTTTAAAAGAAAGGAGCATCAAAATTTGCAATCACAAGATCTATGAAGTAGCATTGATTTATATACAAAGGTAATTTTATTTGGCACTTGAACTATATGAAGGATATTAGTATAATCCACATAGAAAAAGAAGATAATTAAGGAATCATCACTAATCAAGATATTTCATTTTCTAAGAAAATTGGAAAATGTGACACTAATCTCGATATCTGTGGCACCAAAGGATAAAGGACCATTGCTTCAATTTGACGAATACCATACCAGAAATGAATTTTGGATAATGCAACTTATTCCATTTCAAAATGAGGATTATGTACGATGAAAAAGACGGAAGTACTAGAAGAATGCAAAAGGCCAATTGGAGTTTGAAGTCTCTCTAAACTTTGAACACTGCAATAATTTGTTCATGGCGCATTGCTATTCCTGTGTATCGTCCAACATGGAAAAGCATGGAAATAGATGAAGGAAATGGTGTCCTTCTCAATTTATATAGGAAGTCTTGAAGAAATCACGTAATAACCTGCTACAGTGATTAATTGGCCATGGCTTCTGATTCAGTACACTGAAAGACATTTATCAATTTTATGCTGAAGACTTGGCAACTCGAACAAATACTAGTCAAAAATATTTTGTAACAAAGCTACTTGACATGATGAAACAGATAGATCAGATAAAAATATAAATGGGATCTTTTAAAACTAGATGCTTCAAAAAAATAAATTTTCTGTCAAACTTTAAGCATAAGAATTGTTCATTCTTTTACTTGTATTTACATCTTGAAGTATACCTCAGTGCCTAATTAGGGTAGCGTGTCCGTGTCCCACACGTGTCGGACACGAGTCGATACCGACACGTCTTGGACACTCTACCATAGTTATTTTTCTTTTTATATTAGAAATATTATATATTGCTAATTCAAAGTTATTAGCAAGTAACAAATATGTACTCATGTATAAAAGATTTCAACAAGAAAAATTAATAACAAGCATAAAACTAAATTTATACTATATAAATGAATAATTTAATCAACGTGTCAATGACGTGTCGTGTCTGTACTTTTTTTAAAAAGCACGTGTCGGCGTATCCGACACGTATCGTGTCGAACACACGTGTCCGTGTTGGTGCATCATAGCTCAGTGCCAAATGCTGCAATAATAAGACAAAATTTACCATTTTTTTTTCTCTTTTTTAGTGACCTGGTGCTAATGCATCATATTTTAATATTTAAAAAATTTTAGATCCCCCACACATAACCATTTTATTCCACACACTCACTTTCATGCACAGTTCAAAAGTCAATTTTGTCCGCACTGAAATGAGGCAAATCCTTTCAACCACAGCTAAATGCTAGTATTAGGAAGACTCCACCTCCACAAATCGCCATCTTCAATGTATTCAAAAAGTCTCCATACTCTATTGAATTCCTGAATCGGCTTTTGATAACTATATTTGCCACTATTAACATCCCTATGTAAGAGCTTTTCCTTGAAATAATTATAAGCAATAGTAGCCCCACTCTTCTTCATGTTTATCATTTTAGTCACATTTCCACTAGCTGAATTCCCTGAACCTAGCATCTCAAATGCAGTTTCGTGATGATCTGGGATGACAATCCTATAAATTAAATCATACAAAATTAAACAAAGCTTTGTCAAAGACAGAATGAAAGTCTATTAAACTATTATATGCAATGTTTACAAAGACTCAATCAGATACTGGTTCGTTTTACCCATGTGAGGTGAAGCATAAGCTTCAACACAAACTGTTAACTAATTCAAAATATTATCAAAAAAACAAAAATATATTAGTAATATACTATAAATCATCATGAAAATCAACAATAATACAATTTAACAAAACAAAAGTCTACATAAAATAGATCGATATAGTGGAAAACAATAAATTGTTAAATTAGTAGTGACATCAAAAATGATAATCCACTTCCACAACTAGGAAGGCCCTCCATAAAATCATTGCCATATTTGATTCTCCAAGAACTCTCCTCATCACTGTAGTTTCCTAGTATTTCTTTTCCTTACCATCCACTTGCAATCCTGTCTTTTCTCTCCTTGTTTCAGGTTGGATTGTGTTTAAAATAGCCTAAAATACCCGTAAAATGGTCAAGGTTATAAAAGACCAGCCAGAAAAGTTGAGAACAATAATAAAAAGCTCAAAAAAAGCAAGAAACGTGAGCACGTGCCTAAGAAGGCCCAAGGGAGGATGGTTGTACATCCAACGTATCTAGTTCAAGCACCCTGCCACTCCCTTTAGGCTTATGCCTTGAGACATGTGCCTCGACGAGTTGAGGTGCAAACTCAATAAATAGCACCAGAGAATTTTAAGTTTTGAAGCTTAATTAAAGGCACAAGTCTAATCGCTTTTTAAATAATAACCATATGTTGTTGGTATTGTTGTTCAAAATCGTGAACCATGGATAGATGAATTTGTAAAGAAGAGGAAAAACCACTTTTGGCGCCACATTATTGGCCTATGCGACCGCATAGGCCATTGTGGCTTGCAGTCGCATGGCGGCCATGAGGAAAAAATGAAGGCAACCATGCTATAACTATGTGACCGCATAGTTATAGCCTATGCGGTCGCATGGTGTAAAAATCTGACCGTTAGGTTAGATTTTTTTAATTTTCTAGTGGTTTTCGTGTGAAGCTATGCACCTTTTCCATATGAGTTGATACCATTTCGTGTAGGAATGATTGAGTACTATATAAACATGTTGGTCATCATTCCAAAAACAATTGAAATCATTCCATTGTTCATCCAATTCAATAAAAAATCTTATTCTTTTACACAATGAATTCTAACCTTTTTCACTTGTTCTATTTGAAGAATCACCTTTTTCTTTTTGTTCCTCATTCAAGGCTTGAAATCCTACAAACGATTTGCCAATTTTAATCCTTAAAAGCATATAGAAGGAGGCAAATATCATTTGAGAACAATGATTTCGTTTCGTGATCAAATCTTGTTTCGATATTAATTTCTTCTTTTCATCTTCTTTTGGTTTCCATTGCTGTTATCCATATTTTTTCCCCACATTCTCAAATGATACTTGCCTATTCTATTGCGATGGAAACGAAGTCTACACTTGCAACAATAAAGATGATGAATCAAGACTTGGTACGGTTGGACAGATTTGATGGTGCAACTGACAAACTGAAATTCTTCCTTACGACGTTGAAGATTTTCTATGTCCTTGATCCAAAATTATAGCTTATTCCCGATGCAACTGAAGAAGATACTGATGGAGAAAGAAAGAAACGGGAAGAGGATGAGTTATTATGCCGTGGACACATTCTAAATGCGCTATCGGATCGTTTGTATGGTCTCTACACCAACACCATTCCGGCAAAGAAAATTTGGAACGCACTTACGAGTAAATATAAGCCGAAGAGGAAGGCACAAAGAAATTCTTAATCTTTAAATACTTTGATTTTAAGTTTTTGGATAGCATTCCTCAAGTACTCGAATTACAAGTTATTGTCACCAAACTGAAAGTGGTGAAAATTGAACTTCCCGAAACTAGACGAGATTTTACGGAAAAAATTCTTTCTTTCAAAGTGGGAGCAATTATTGCTAAACTCTCGGGGTCTTGGAAAGGATATAGAGAGAAGATTCTTCACAACTCCGAAGATTTTTCTTTGGAACAAATACAAAAACATCTTCGCATAGAAGAAGAATCAAGGGCAAAAGATAAGATTGAAAGTTCTTATGATGGCTCTTTGAAAACAAATGTCGTGGATAATGTTGACAACACCAACAAAATAAAAAAGAAAGGAAAACCTCTTGGCCCTAAAAAGGATTAAGGGAAGTTCAAAAATAAGTACAAGGGACCTTACTATGTTTGTGGAAAGCCAGAACACTGTGCCAGAGATTACAGGCATAGAAAACGACCGAATAAGAAAGGACAAGTGAACTCCATTGATGAGATTATCGCTACGGTAAGCGAAATCAATGCAATCTAAGGGAAAGTTCCGGGATGGTGGTGTTCTTCATTCAAGGCTTGAAATCCTACCAACTATTTGTCAATTTTAATCCTTAAAAGCACAGAGAATGAGACAAATATCGTTTAAGGACAACGATAGAAGAGTGAAGGTCGCCCATAAAGTATGTTCAAAGTATGGCTTCATTTCGTGATCAAGTCTTGTTTCGATATCAATTTTTCTTTTCATCTTCTTTTGGTTTCCATTGCTATTATCCACATTTTTTTCCCCAGATATGCAGTAGGATTTCATCTTGAAATTTGTACTAAACTTTCATATTTGCCACAACAACCAAACACGTGCATCAAACTAAGCCCAAGAAATCAAACAGCCCACAACCAATCATCTAAATGTGTCAAAAGGAAAGATGGACAATTCCAATAAGCTAACGGCACCGTGTATGATTTAACTTGTTCTCAGCTCTAGTCAAACTATTATAGGCATGCGTGTTTAATACACACCAAAAATCTATCAAAAGAACTTACAAAACTAGCAGGACCCACAAAATCAAGAATAAAAATATGGCCAATTTCTTTCAGAGGTAAAATATCAACCCTGAAAAACGTATTTAACGACACAAAAATACTGTCTTCGAAAAGGGCTGACCCGAGAGGCGAATACACAGTGTTGAGGAAAAAGAGAGCGGAGGCGGTGGTTGTTGGGCAGTGGAAAAAGTAAAGGTTAGCGGCCAAGGCGGCAAAGGTATCATCTGAGCAAGGGTAGTGATATAGCACGGCGGTCTTCTCGATTTTGTTCACGTTGTTCCTGAGTTCGATACAAGTGTACCACGGTAACACGGCAACGAGAGTTAATTAAATTATCAATCAGCAACGTTTGCGTTCGGTTACAACTTGCTTATTCAGAAAAAAAAGGCTTACCGAATGCTCACGCACTTTCGAAAAAATTTATCCATTCATCACTCATTTCACTTTCGTTCATCCAACTAGGCAAAAATCTCTATGTGGCAGACGGAAATATTACGTGGCCACTAACACTGTTAAAAATTGACAAGTGGATATTAATTAAAGTCATTTCTTCTTCAAAATCATCATTTCCTTTCTTCACTTCTTCTCCCCAATCCTCTGTACCTTTCTTCCCAAACAAAGTTCATTTCAACACATTGTATCTACGAAGATTTTCATCATTTAAATCCTTAAGCGAAATTGTTCCAAATCCATCCCCAAATTAAAAATCCATCAGATTTATAGGAACCCTAGATTNAAAAAAGGCTTACCGAATGCTCACGCACTTTCGAAAAAATTTATCCATTCATCACTCATTTCACTTTCGTTCATCCAACTAGGCAAAAATCTCTATGTGGCAGACGGAAATATTACGTGGCCACTAACACTGTTAAAAATTGACAAGTGGATATTAATTAAAGTCATTTCTTCTTCAAAATCATCATTTCCTTTCTTCACTTCTTCTCCCCAATCCTCTGTACCTTTCTTCCCAAACAAAGTTCATTTCAACACATTGTATCTACGAAGATTTTCATCATTTAAATCCTTAAGCGAAATTGTTCCAAATCCATCCCCAAATTAAAAATCCATCAGATTTATAGGAACCCTAGATTAAAAAAAAAAAAAACAATCAAATTGTTTGGGAAGAAAAGTAGAGGATTGGGAGAAGAAGTAAAGAAAGGAAAGGGCGATTTTGAAGAAGAAATCATTTTAATTAGAGCATGTTTGGTACGGTTCGGCTATATTTTCAATTTTAATCCGATTTTAATCTCTACCAAACACCCTCTTAATATTCACTTGTCAATTTTTAACCTTGTTAGTAGCTACGTGAGATTTCCGTCTACCACATAGAGATTTTTGCCTAGTTTGATAGACGAAAGTGAAACGGCTGATGGATGGGTAATTTTTTTCGAAAGTGGGTGAGCATTCGGTAACCATTTATTTTTGGGTGACCAAGTAGTAACCGAACTCAAATGTTGGTGATTGATAATTTAATTAACTTCAGTAACGATGTTGTTCTTGATTATGGTCATGAAGTTCGCTAATTTTGCAAATTGATCGTCAAACTCACCAAGTAAATGTATTATTATAATCACCTAAAAATATACCATAAATATAAATCGATGAAACTTATATTTTCCTGAATTACCATTTGGTCTCTCAACATTTTAATTATTGTAAGTTTCTGAACTTCACAAACTCTACATTTAAGCCAAGAAGAAAGTTTCAGGGTATTACAATAAAAGAGACACGATTTTGAAGGGATCAATGCAGAGGAAGGGAGACTTATGATTCTAGCTTTGATATGGAGTGTAAGACATTGAAAAGCAAGATGAAAAGACAACACCTTGTCCAAGTTGAGTCAAGGGGCTTGTCATTATTGGAAAATTGGTCTAGTGAGTTTGTTTGACCAACATTTGATCAATTATTTAAGTAAGCTTCGATACTTGAATAAGACGTCTTTAGCCGAGTGTATTCTCCTCTACGAGTATATTAATGTAATGTATGTATCTTCTCAAAATCAATTTAGGGTGAATGAAAAATTAAAATTAAAAGATGATCACTTGAAATTGAAATAAATTGAGAATAAAATTTGGTGAAAATTTAGAAAATATCATCCTATATAGGAAAACTAAAAGAATAAAAATCATTTTATATTGTTCAAGTTTAGGATTTAAGTTTGGGCTCCAAGTGGTACCAATAGTCTTTGAAGGAGAGAGGATCTACGTGCTAGTACGTTAAGCCAATATCCACATGCACGAGTTGAGCCAATGCCCACAAGCATAGGTTGGCTAGCTAGGCACTAGCATGGATTGTGGGTTTGGACCAAGTTGATATATATATTTTTTGGTAAAATAATATTTGAATTATGTTATAAGTCTGCATACCTCGGATTTTATTCATTCCAAAAATCATTCCTGATTTTCTCTCTAGCAAAATATAATCTTTTCGTCCAATATTATCCCATATTATGCATTTCAGCCCTGAGAATTAATTTCGTGCATTCTAGTCCTCTAATTTTAGAGAGATCAAAACATTAGTAGATTCGTAGAGTCTTGTAATTTGGAGTACGATTATTACAAGTTGATGTCATTGTATCTTATAAGACTAGTACCGATCACCGTAAGCACCAGTGATGGCATTATCATTAAGGAGGGAGTCAAACTCTTGCCTCGACCATTATAATTCTATTTTACTCCATTCATTATGTAAGTCGGAATTCTGCTCAATTGTTTGTTCGATGAAAAAAATTTGTTTTGAATATAAATTATTGCAAGGTAAAATCAATATTTAATCAACAACCTTAAGATGATAATTCCTATTTAATTGCTACTTTAGATTTTGAAATTTTGTTAGATTGTGGCAAGCAATATTATATCTATCGTACCCCCAACAACGCTTAAGAGATGGCAACACGAAATGTTGTTTCATCTTACAATTCTGAGTTTGGCAAGACTGTTAAGTGAAGATTCTCCAATTGTTGAGGAAGAAGAAACATGTACTAAAAACAAGCAACAGTCGACTTCTTGTACAGGAACTATATCCTCGATTGCCTTGAAAATACACTATACGGCGTATACATCTCGGTCAAGACAGCTAAATTACTTGAAAAATATTGAAAAAGAAGTACAAACGGAAGATACAGGATTAAAGAAATTCGTGGTAGGCAAATTTTTGAACTTCAAAATGGTAGATTATAAAACAGTGATGAATCATATTGCATGAGATACATGCAGAAGGTTCATTTCAAGTCTCCACGATTATCGAAAAATTACCACCAGTGTGGAAAATTTCAAGAACTACTTGAAACATAAACGCAAGAAAATGAAACTTGAAGATTTGATTGTAAGATTAAGAATTGAGGAAGATAATTGAAATTCCGAGAATAAATTTGAAAAGCTGCAAATGAAAGCTAAAATCCATTGGGTGGAGCCAAATACAAGCAAGAAAAGGAAACGCTCCATAATTGCAAACAAAAAAGTAAGACCATGAAACTTAAAGGAGATTGGTATAACTGCGGTAACCGATCACATCGCAAATGACTGTCAACAGAAAAAGCAAAACAAAAAGGACTAGGTAAACTTGACTGAGGAAGACAGATTATCTAACGGTGTATCCGAACTAATGCCCTCAGCTAATGTATTTGAAGCAAACATAGAAGATAATTTGAGAGAATGGTTTGTAGATACTGGCACTACCTATCACGTTTGTGCTGATGAGGAAATGTTTTCATTTTACTCTCTTATCAATGGACTATTCATGGGCAACTCGACAACATCAAAAGTTGTTAGTGTAGGTAAAGTGGCGATGAATATGACATCGAGTATAGAAGTAACACTCATTGAGGTGATGTATGTTCCCAATATTCGCAAGAACTTGATATTTGAAGCTTTGTTAAACAAAATGGGTTTATGCTATTATTTGAGTTTGACAAATTTGTACTCATAAAAAATTGCATGTTTATGGGTAAGGGGTACTTAGCCAATAGGCTATTCAAAATGAATGTAATGTCCGTACTTCTTGATTTTGATATTAATAAAAATAAATCATTTGCTTCTTAATTGGGTCTTCTAATATATAGTATGATATATTGGGATATGTTAATGTTAATGTTTTACGTAAATTAGTAAATTTAGATTTATTATTTTCTATTTCATTTGATCAAAATCATTTGTGCGAAACTAGTGTAGAGGGTAAATTAGCCGGAACATTATTTGATTCAGTTGAACGGAACTCAAATCCTCTAGAACTAATTCACATTGATATTTAAAATTTAAAATTTGTGTAAATTAGAGGAGGTAAAAATTATTTTATTACTTTTATAGATAATTGTATAAGATACTATACAATGAATATTTGGAAATATAAATCATTAGAAGGTAGAATTTAAAGAGTAGCCAAAGATGGCTACTTAAAAGAGGTTTAATAATTTAATTTTATTGTATTAAACCCCTATTTGGTAGGACCAAAATTTAGAATTTAATTGAAGTCAAAGTTAATAATTAATTTTAATTATATCTTCACGGTATCTACAATTTTAACCACATATTTCATTAATTTTTATTAAAATTTACTAAGAACTTATTTTAATCCCCATCAAACAAGGGTTAAATATACAAATTTAAAGGTAAAGCTCATCGTACTAGGCGCTTGTACAAATTTAAGTTTGAAGCACGAATACTTCACACTCAAAAACTTGATTTGGGCAATAGCAATTTCAGTTTGAATTCGTTGTTATAAAAGCTACAAATTTATTGATTTTTTAAAGAAATAAACTATGTTCAATTCTTGATGTTTATGGTGTATGATGGGCTTAAGCTCAAACATTACAAAAGGTTTGGGACTTCAATTCAACATTTTGAAAAGGTTTGGGACTACTCCTGCACAATATTGATAATGTTTAGGACTTTTGTTGCAGCATGTTAAAAAGGTTTCAGACTTGTGTTGCTTTTGTTGTTTAAAAATTCAAAAAGCGCAAAAGCATAAAGAAGAAAGGTAAGGCGGCGAGGGAAATATTAGGCTCCGTTTGGTGTCCATTTTTCTGAAAAAAATATTATTTTGAATAGTGAATTTTTGAGAAATGTATAGTTAAAAGTAGGAAAATTTTCAAGTTTTCGTGTAAAATATTATATTGTGTGAACGTGTAAAAAAAAAAAAAATTCCAAAAGAATGAGAGACAGACAAGGACTTCAATAACGTCAACATCAAATGTTGCATTACGATACAACATTTATCAATGATTTAAAAGAAAAATAATATCTATTACAAATCTAACTCCGATATTCGTACCCAACACGCCTAACTACAAATACACTTTACAGCGACCCCATACACAAAAGGAAATGCTAGATGTACACTTTGTAAGAGGGAAACTTGGTGTATAAGAAGACAAATTCATACACAAATTTGAACACCCATTTTTATTTTTATTTTCAAAACTAATTCTTGTTTAATGGAGGATTTTGATTTCATTTTTCCTTTAAATTTATTTTTAGACACAAATTGTATGGAATCAATAATTTTTATCAATTTTGAACTTCATATTTCTTAAAATTTTATCAAAATTTATTGAATATCTGATTTCTAACGATACAAAATAGGAGCTCATAGGGTGTTTGGTAGAGATTAAAATTAAAATTTTAGTAGATTGTGATAGATGTTTTTGAAATGTGTGGTTCAAAATATGTGGGACCCACGGAAAATGTGCTTAATATGATGATTTGACTTTGATTTAAATTAAAAATCAAATTTTAATTCAACATGCCTTTAAATGTCGTTTGGTAGAGATTAAAATTGAAAAATTAGATGTTATTATTGACTTTTATTAACAATTATATTTTCAATTTTAATTTGATTTTAATCGACACCAAACGGACCTTTAATAAACTTTTGGCCCGAATGCCCATTGGTGGCACAGAGGGCGGGGGGGTGGGGGTGAGTACATGAGGTGACCTCTCCTTTCTGACCTTTCCTTTTGGATGTTTTACGCCAGCCATTCTTAGGAGGACAAACATGAGTCAAAATGTGACCCATCCAAATCAAAGTAACTTATAATCTGCTCTTTTTTAGTGGGTGCCACCATTTGTTTGCTTATCTATGAAAAAGATGTGCACTTTATCTTTGTACTACATTTTCTTACCTCAGAAGAAAAAGAATTTTACGTATTTAAAGTGAAATATTCATTTCTTTTTAAAATTATTATGTTCTTTCATTTCAAAAATGAGATGACATGAAATGAAATGAAAGTGTCTACTCAGTCATTACCTCTTTACATTGACAATGTACAAAACAAGCAAGTATAAAAAGAAAAATAAAATATTGTTTTAAGTAAATGAAAAGAAAAATAAATATTATTTAAGTAACTCCCATGCCTATATGTTCCAAAAGATTAATTAAACCGCTGTTTGACAACCCTTTTAATGAATTTTTTGGGGAAAATTAACTTTCAAATAGTGATTTTTGGGACAATGCACGGTTAAAATGTAGGGAAAATCATTGAATTTATGCCCCATATTTGGTATACATTCTTTCAAAATACATTTATTTTAAAACTCATTTTCAACAACTCATTTTTTAATAAAATAATATTTTTCATCACATCAATAACTTTTAATTACTTTTTAACCACATATTTTCCATCATATTACTATTTAAAATAATTTTTTCCCTCAATAATATCCATCAAACGCACTAATAGGACTTGACAAAATTCCCGAACCGAACCAGCAAATCTTTTTAAATTAAATACTCGAACGGATATCTGAATCGAGATTTGATAGGTTTGGTTAGTTCTCGATTCTAAACTGAGAATCGAAAAAGAACTAAATCTCCCTAATTTTTAAATTTTTTATCTTAAATAAGTCAAATTATTTTATTTTTTAAAATAAATTACTAGCTAATTAATTTAATCCAAACTCAAAATATGATTTTACTATTTCTAATTTCCAGTCAATGTCAACTTAATCGAATTGACCTAAATTTTACCCAAATCTCTTATTCTACGTAGTGTGGTTTCTATCATTCTATTATCGTGAACTAACCATCTTTATATTCTTGTGATTTTAACAGTTAAATCTATAAAAAATTAAACAAAAAGATGTGCAAAAGATATCACGAAATTGTACTACGTTATTTTGTAAGAGTTAAGATTGAATATATCATAGTCGAATTAATGTAGCATTGTTGTAATATTAAAAAAATAAACTATTGTACGGAATCCCCGAATTGAACCGAATGAAATCGAATCCGAACGGTTCCATAATTAAAGTTAGACCCGACGGTTCCATTTACTAAATATCTGAAAATGTCAGGTTGGATTCGGTTCTCTTTAGAACTGAATCGGACCGACCCTGCTCGGCCCTATGCACTAATGTAAAAATTTTATTGTATGAATGTGTTATTGAAAATAAGTTTGAGAAAAAAAAATTTATTTTAATGGTAGACAGACGTGGACTAAATTTGCTTTATTTGTACAATCTATTAGGAAAAGAACCCTAGAAAGAGAGGTAGAAGCAACGTTATAAAGAAGACAATAATTCAGGACCCTATCAATTCAATTCGAATAAAGCAAGAAAGTAACTCCCATATTCAAAAACATATTTTACAGCTTGACGGGAAAATAAAGTTGGGGGCGTTTCTAATTATGAACTTCTACAAGAATCGAAGCGTCCTAGTGAAGTTACTCGAATTGATCGATGTGCCAATGTGAAATTATCAAGTGATATTTACTAAATGAAAATACACATTAATTGAATAAATTAATTGGAAAAAACTCTAAAAATATTCATCTTTTGTTTTAAAAAAAATAATGAATTTAATTTACTATCCAATGAAGTGAAATGAATATGTCAAGTGCACGTTGATTATAAATAAATAATTCACGATAATTATTTTCAAATGATTAAATAAATCAATTACAAATGGAAAAACGAAAAGGCAATGAATATGTCAAATGTGATTAAATAAATTAATACATGTTGAAAAACGAATAGTAATGTAATGAATGTGTCAAATGCACATTCATCGTAACAAAATGACTTACAAAATAATTAATGATAATATTGTTCGAATGATTTTAATGATAAATAAGTTAAATACATATTAAAAAACGAAAAATAAAGTATTATTAAAATAATTAAATACATATTGAAAACGAAAAGTTATATATTATTGAAATAATTGAAGTATAGTAATGGTTGAATCGTTTAGAAAATTATTAATGTGTTTAATTCCGCAGTTATGAGGGTTAAATAACTTATTGTTAGGATAAATAATGTAACTTGTGTTTTAATATGAATTTATTTCGAAAGACTTCATGCTACTTTAATTATGTATTAATTTTTTTATTGTTAGCTTAATTATATTGAATTGCTGATCATCAATTAATTTATTTATGAGATTTGATTTATGTCTAGCTGTGTAATAAGCGACGTAGATTTTGATAAGAGATACTCTTATATGTTATGCAATTTTGGCTGAATCCCCATAAATTATTTTTTAGTCATATTTAATATTTTTTTTACTTTTGATTATATATAAGAAATTTTTTTAGCTATAAAGTAATTTTCTAACTTATAATTGAATTTTTTTTAGTTATAAGCAGTATTTTTACTTACATGCAATTTTTACATATAAATGAATTTTTATCTTATAATCGATTGTTTATTTATAAATAAATATCTTAGTTATAAAGTTATTTTAACTTAAGTGACTTTTCTACTAACATGTGCCTTTTTATAATTTTAGTTAATTTATACTCATACACATTTTTTATGCTTATAAATGAAATTGTTAGCTCTTATTCATGGGTAAGTAAATTTATGTAATTTAATTTAAAAAATATTTTTTAAATTCGTAAATTGTTGAATAAATAATACGCTTTAAATCCTCCCCGTATATTTTATAAATCTACAAGGTTGAATAAAAGGAGAATAATCACCCCAAGAATGATGTGATTCGGGGTAATAAAAAGACCAAAACACATGATAATGATTAGGCATATTCTAATTCTTGTCCGGACCAATAAATCGCATCAAACATACTATCAAAATTTACCATGGTTTTGTAAGAGTTACTTTTCGCTTTTAAGTGTAAGTGGGATTGTATATGATTTAAGAATATTAATCACCTTGTAATCACACGATAAACGATTTCAAACTCTATGTAAATTTGAATAGTATGTGCATTTACTATTTATTCGATTCGAGAAGCATAATTCAATAAGTTGATTATAATATTACTTTAACACGATCAATAAATATTGCACTTAGCATTTTATTATGCACGAGGGTCATTTTGTAATTCGAAAACCGAGTTGAAATTCTTAATTTTGAAATTAGCAAAAATTAATAAATGTTTAGCTTTTTTTGTCGTAATTTTTTTTGAAAATCATTTTTTTCGTAATCGTTTCTTGGGGTGCATTCTTTTAATAAAATAATTATACACGTGACGCAATGACCTCTCATTTTTTACCTTCCCATTTCGACATTACACCATTGTTTAGATGATAGTTATGGGTCAAGATGAACAATTAAGTTCGAGAAACCTACCATGTGTTCTTCTAGTAGGCATAACCATGTGTGTTGCCCATCTACAAAAAGAAAATGTATATTATTGTAAAATTTAATTTCTTTCAAAAGTCATTCCCGTTCTTTACTGTCACCATCTCTATATATAAAGTGTAAACCAAGACAAGAGTCGGTGGCAAGAAAAAACATAACATAGAAAGAAAAAAAATTTAAAAAGCACATTAAATACCTCCATAAAAATGGTTTATTGGAATAGTTCAATGCCCTATTTTGGATAGGAAAAAATGTATATTTCAAAAAATAAAGTAATTTTGATTTATTCACACAAAATGCTTCTCCATAATAAAATAGGAATGAAAGTAGGGAATGGTAGACACTAGAAGTCTAAAAAGAGAATAGTCGAACAATCCTAATCACTTACCCTTAGTGAACAGAATAAAAACTTCCCACTGTCGACATGGTAAAAGAACTTTAGTTATAGTTCTCTGAAACGATTATAAAGTCGTGTAACCATAACTAATGTTCTCTTACCACAACAATAGCGATTTTTTTTTTTTTTTTATATCAATCTAATTCAAAGTAAGCAAGAAAGAAAGAAAACTCTCACATCCAAACTATTATCGTTTTCGATCGTGAACATATATAATAAGAAAATCACTTAAATAAAACTAGTAGTAATTATAGTAAGAAAATATTTCAGGATTTTAAAGATATTAGGACTTGTTCTCTTTGTCGTTTTCAAACCGTTTTCTATTTTCGATTTTTCAAAATAGTGACAACGCGTTCTCTTTCCTATTTTTGAAAACGCATTTTTGAAACACAAGTTTAAAATTTACAAAGAAAATCCAAAACAACAAATTTGTCATTTTGAGTATTTTCAATTATTATTTGGCCAAAATTTCCAAAACGCATTTTCGTTGTTTTTAGTTACTATCACCTCCAACTACCCTCATTGCCACCTGCAAAACATCACCAGTCGCCGCCGCTGCCCCAACATCACCCCAACCATCACCATCGTCAGAACCACCACTACAACCACAACATCACTACAACCAACACCAACTCCGCCATTGCCAGACCACCACCACACGGTGCCAACACCATCATTACCACCAACCACACCACCGCCACACCTACTGCCACAACCAACCACCCAAGGACCGACATCGGTTCCGGATATGTCTACTTAAATTCCTCGTCCCCGCAACATTGAATTATCAAATTGGCTACAATTGAGTCTACAGCCATATAGGACCACGTGTTACATGTAAATTGCACTAACTGATTCAAAAACTGTTCCAATTTTCGAATCCACGGCCACTGCCACACCATAGCCATAGCCACCACCAAAACCATTGCCACAAACAACAGCTATCGCTACAACCAACTGCCACAACAAACAAAAATATTGCTATCGCATCCAGCCAACGCCGCCACACCCAATAGCAGAAGAAGTTGATATTCGACATCGACGGCTCTGCGAGGTGTCGTGAGGAAGGGAAGAAGTGAGAGAGAGAGAGACAGAGAGACGAAAGAGAACACATTTTTCAATTTTTGGTTTTTGAAAATAATTTTTCAAAATGACAAAAAGAAAACATTTTCAACAATTTCTAAATGAACACTCAAAACTCCAAACGGAAAATTGAAATACGAAGATAACAACCCCTAAAGTTTTAAGTTGTTCATCTTAAGATTTGATCAATCGAAAGTATATGTTTCTTTGTGAAAATTTGCAGCATGGCTACTAATTACAAAACTATCACAAATTTAATAAAATTTAAGCTTATTCTCTATTTCTTGCAATTTAGTAAAATTCATTTACTGTTTTTTGGTGATTAAAATTAAATTTTTAGTATATTTTGATAAAAGTTAATAAAATACGTGATTGAAAAATTGTAAAGCAGAAAAAAAAGTGATTAAAATTAATTTTTAACTTAGCTTAAATTTAAATTTTGTTTTTAATTCATACCAAACAAAAATTTAGAGTCCGTTTGGTACAGATTAAAATCTAATTAAAATTGAAAATATAGTTGTTATTAGACCCCATTATCTAATAAAAGTCAATAATAACGGCTAATTTTTCAATTTTAATCCGATTTTAATCTCTACCAAACGAGCTCTTAGTGACAATGAGAGGAGTAGTAGGATATAGACCTCACAATGTACATATTAATTATTGCATCAAAGAAAAATGCAAAAAGTCATTGTTAAATCAATCCGTTATAATGCACCACAATTGCTTCTCTTTGAAGTTTTTTGTGTGAACATGATCAATAAATAAATATAATTAATTAGGACCACTTCATATAGGCGGGCAATCGCATTTTAAATAATATATTTCTCGTGATCCGTAATTTTTCATCTATACATTTCATCAACTTTTATTAAAATTCTAATACAACTTGTATTTTGTATCGTAACCTGGTTTAAGTGTTCGAGTTTGTAATTTCTTCATGACATTCTGCAATATAGCTAGCAACGATGAAGTTATCTTCCTAAGTTTTTTTTTATACTTCTTCTCCATTTTTTTCAAATTATGTCGTAAAAAGTTAATTATGCAATTTAATAAATTTTAGCGATAATAATTTGAGTGGTTGGCTCTCCACATACATAAAATTATTGAATCAAAGAAAACTTGCAAGCAAAAAGGTTGATAATTTTAAATGCCATTTAGCAAATCGACAAGAAAATAGTGCATTGTTATAATATGCAATAATTGCTTCGCTTCACAACAAATTGTTTGTTGTGTAATCTTTATAATGAATTCTTGCTGACGAGGACAAAATAGGACCAACAACTTCTAACTTTATATAGTCATCAGCCATACTTGTTTTAAATAATCTTAAACCGTCTTTCACTTTTAATTGAAATAAATCGAGATCAAACTAGGGCATGACATAATCTCTGAACCGAATTGGATCGAATTGAATCGAATGGTTCTTCATAAGTTAAATATCTGAACGGGTATTTGAATTGAGAACCGATGATTTTGAGTTGGTTCTCGATTCTAGACCAAGAACCCAAGAACCGAATAATAATTAAATCTAAATAATTTTTTATTCTGAATTAATTAAATTATTTTATTTTTATAACTTTTAATTTATATTTCATTTTCTTTATGTAGGCTACTTGAAGCATAT
>CAIGRL010070040.1:0-10907 GCA_903798325.1 Fraxinus xanthoxyloides | reverse complement strand
TTTTAATTCTTCACGGGGCGGATTAGGGGCGCTTCGGGGCGGGACACTCCCTTCCCGTCGGGGCAGGGCGGGTTTTTTTGCCATCACTAGATGTCGAGGTTGTTGATGAAGGCCAGGTCTCTCAAAATTGGGCCAAAACCAGTTGATAACAGATATGGAAATGGGTCGGATAATGGAGAGCTTATTTCAAACAGCAAAAAGGCCGACCTTAGTGTGAACGTTGCCATAAACCAGGGCACAAGGAAGATACTTGTTGGGATTTACATGGAAAATCAACAGATTGGAAATTCAGGCATAATAATAGAAATCAAGGCTATCAAGTTTCAATTGACCATCAAACTACAAATTTCAACTCAAGCGATACTTCCAATCATGTATAGATAGAGCAACTCTACAAAAATTTTTCGAGCCTTCAAACATCCGATCAATCTTCCCAAATTGGCCCTTCGAGCTCACTAGCTCATTAAGGCGATTTCCTAAGAGCATTAAATGCTACCTTTAAACTTAAAACCCCTTGGATAACTGACTCAGGAGTATCTGATCACATGACGGGCTCCTACAACCTATTTTCCTCATATACAACTTGTGTGAGCAATCTCAAAGTCAAGATTGCCAACGGGTCACTCTGACATGTAGCAGGAAAAGTGAGTATTCGAATATCTGACTCTATAACTTTAAAATATGTCCTTCATGTTCCCAATTTATCATGTAATTTACTGTCTATAAGCCAACTCACAAAATACTTGAATTGTAATGCTAAATTCCTTCCTTCACATTGTGTTTTTCAGGACTTATCATCGAGGAAGACGATTGACTGTGCTAAGAAGTGTGAGGGGCTCTACTACTTTGATGAAATCAATATAAGTAATTAACATCGAATTGCCATTTGTAATTCTGCATTTGTTTCTAGTGATAGCGAAATCTTGTTATAGCATTTTAGAATGAGACATCTCAACTTTTAGTATTTGGAACATATATTCCCTACTATTTTCCGAAACAAAAAACTAGTCAATTTTCAATGTGATTTTGTGAACTTACAAAATCTAAACATACCTCGTTCCCAAAGTCCACATATAAACCCTCAAAACCATTCACTATGATACATGGTGACGTCTGGGGTCCTGCACGCACTCCTAATCGAAATCACACAAATTTGTTCGTTACATTCATTTGATGACCACACTTGAATATTTTGGGTGTATCTATTGAAAGAAAAATATAATGTTCGATCCATGTTTATCAATTTCCACTCTATGATAAAAACTCAATTCCAGACAAACATTCAAATTCTACGCATAGATAATAACACTGAATACTTTAACAAAGATTTGGGGGATTTCCTTCAAACTCATGGGATAATTCACCAAAACTCTTGTGTTGAAACCCCTCAACAAAGTGAGATTGTCGAATGAAAACATAAACATCTCTAAGATATTACTAGAGCTTTAATGTTTACTACCAATATGCCAAAAGGATTTTGGGGTGATACTATCTTAACAACCACTTATCTAATCGATCGAATGCCTAGCTGGACTTTAAACTTTGAATAACGTCTTCAAAGGTTTCAAACATTCTTTCCGACCTCTCTACTCAACTTGAACCAACCTCTCAAGGTATTTGGGTATATTGCATTTGTCTATGTTTACAGCAGTCACAGAACCTCGAGTTGTTAAATGTATCCTTCTCTAATATTCTCTTGCTCGAAAGAGATACAAATGTTATGATCTTTCAACAAAAAGGTCATTGTCAATCTTGATGTCACATTCTACGAAAATATCTCATACTTCCGTAAAACCTCTTTTCAGGGAAGAATTTAAGTGAAGATCGGTACCTAAACTTAGATCTTCTCCCTCTGGGATCTATGCCACCTAGTCCCTCTATGCCATTTACAGGAGAAAAATTGAATTTAAAGAAGATGCAGAAAAAAGGCAAAGAAATACTTGTTTACTCAAGAAAACCAAAGATAAGGCGTCAGGAGAACCTTACACCTGAAGCACCAAAAGAGTCATAAACAATGATAGTCCCAAAGCCTCCTGACACCACAAATGTACGAGAATCATTAGGCATTAACCTATCCACCGTACTCAAAAAACAAACTTGGTTATGTACTCTCTTTCCCATCTTAAAGTTCATGTCATATAATGCTCTATCTACATGATTTCGTAGTTTCACCTTACTTTGACATAACCAAAATTTCCAAGGAATATTGATGAAGTTTTGGAAATTCCAAAATGGAAAGAAGCAGTGATGAAGGAAATGAAAGCGTTAGAAAAAAAACGTGGGAAGTAATGGATCTGCTGAGAGGAAAGAGACCAATTGGACTCAAATGGGTGTTCAGCTTAAAATATAAAACAGATGGGACAGCAGAACGTTATAAAGATCGACTAGTTGCAAAGGGATATACTTAGACCTATAACATTGACTATACAAAAACATTTGCACCTGTCCCAAAATAAAATACATTTCGAGTACTTTTGTCATTAGTGGCAAACTTGGATTAACCCTTCCAACAATCGGACATTAAAAATGCATTTCTAAATGGAGAATTGGAAGAAGAAGTTTACATAACAATACCATCGGGTTTTTGCTAAGTAAATGAAAGGAATTGGGTATGGAAGCTCAAGAAGTCTTTGCACAGACTAAAGCAGTCACCTAGAGCATTCTTTGACATATTTCCAAAAGTACTAAAGAGACTAGGATACCAACAAGAACAATCAAATCACACTATGTTCCTCCAACAGTTTGATGGTAGAACTAAGACAATCTAAATTGTATATGTTGATGACATAATCTTGACAATAGATAACACTGTAAAAATGGAGAAGCTTAACGAGAATTTAGCCACTGAATCCGAAGTAAAAGATTTGGGTCCAATGCGATACTTTTTAAGAATGAAAGTGGCCAGGTAAAATTGAGAATACTGGCAATGCAATAGACACAGACATATATCAATGACTAGTAGGTAAACTAATCTACTTGTCACACACTAGACCTGGCATTATTTTTGTAGTTAGCATGGTAAGCCAACATATGCAATGTCCGAAGGAAGCCCACCTAGAAATTGTCTATAAGATACTCAGATATCTCAAGGGTTCATTAGGAAGAGGATTATTCTTCAAAAATGATGAAAGGAAAGATTTGGATGTTTTCATAGATGCAGATTGGGCAAGTTCCACGGAAGATAGATCAACTACCCGATACTGCACTTTTGTATAGGGAAATCTAGTAACATGAAGAAGCAAGAAGCAGAATGTAGTTGCCAGAAATAGTGCTGAAACAGAGTTTAGAGCAATAGTACAAGGAATATGTGAAGGTTTATGATAGAAAAAAACTCCTAGAAGAGCTACATGTTACAATGAAGTTTCCAATTAAACTATATTGTGATAATAAAGTTGCTATCAACATCTCTCTTAACCTATTCCAACATGATCGGATTAATTATGTAGAGGTGGACATACACTTCATCAAAGAAAAGATGAAAAAATGGACTATTTGCATGCCATACGTTCCCACAAACGAACAAATTGCAGATATCACCAAAATGTTACCTCAATCAAAGTTCGATAATTTCACTCATAAGTTGGATATGATCAATATCTACAATTTAACTTGAGGGGGAGTGTCGAAATGATGGTAATGTGAAATATTCCAACCTCCCTAATTAGCATTGTCAATTTAGGAAAATCATAATTCTAATAATTAGGAAAGTTTTAGGTGATTCTTGGATTGATTTAGGAATATATTTTTTCCTTTTTCAACCTCTCTTGTATGTTATAAAAGGATGTAGTTAGTGTGTAATTAATTAATTTGAGAAAAAAGAGGAATTTCTCTACAATTCACACAAGTTTATCTCTCAACCCATTTACGTATTATGGGTCGATTAGCTCGCATAGAATATTGAGACTCATTCGGCCCAATATTTTGTGTCATGATCATTTGAGAGAAAAAAAAAAATTAGAGATGGCTCAACCTTTGAATAAGTGATGTTGTTATCTAAAGTCACAAAGTTTAGAAAATTTCATCCAAATATAAAAAATGATCACCAACATAAGGTTCCGGATCAAAAATAAATATTTGTCGAAGATTTGAACACCATTAGTGCTAAGAGATGCATAATCGTCAACAATCATTAACAATTATACATCAACAATGTTGTTGACAATCATCGACGATGTTTCAATCATTTTAATTTTCTTTCTCCCTTGCTGGTATATATTCATGTTTTTGTGTACAACTTTTCTTTTCTAAGATTTTGTACTTCCACATTTTTGCTACATTTATATATAATTTTCTTCATCCACAATTGGAGGAATAACCAGCTCAGACTTTCGTTGAATTTATTTGTGTTCTGTATACGAGAGTGATGTGTTGTGTGTATCTGGATTAAAGATATCGCTGATGAAAAATATAAAATGTTTTAGAATATTATAGTGGTATATAATAAATTTGTTTCGCTGGTATAAGTGGTTGACCCCTAGAAAAAATTGTGTGATAATCATACAATCAATTATTAATAAAAACAATCCCATATAATTTAAAAAAATATTTATCATGAAGAATAATTTTTATAATCTTTCCAAATCTTCAACATCTTCTCAAAATTTAATATGGTCTAGTGGTAACCAAATTGAGTTTGAAAAATTAAATTTAGCCAAACAAATCGCCATCTTACAATGGAGGAATGATATTGTTTCAGAATTGCTTGCATGCGAACGATGCTAAACAAATTAATAACTCGAGGGCGGTATGAAAAAAAAATCACCATCCACCAATATAATCAACCCATCGCCAATACTGAAGGAGTACAATGATCAAGGCCAAAACAAGAAGCCCATGTAGTTTAATAAACAAACTAATGTCATGAATGGACAAATTCATGGGTTGTATCAGCCATGGTCACCTGAAAGATGAAGGAGAAAAAGACGGATCGAACAGAAACCTAAGACACGAGGAGGCTAAGAAAATGTGAAGGAAATAAGTTTTATGGAAAAATAATCGAATTTTCTTCAGAATAATTCTATCATCAACAAATCCAACAAAGTTTCATTCAGTTATGTGCGATTCCATTCATTTCTTCAATTTCAGTTGGTTTTGCTTTAAGTTGAGCATAAATTTTCCCAAGATCTTAAGGGCTTTCACAACTGTTTGCTTTACTAATATAAACCTAATACAATAGTCCCCCTATCTATCCAATTGAGACAAATCGACCTCAAACCCATGATAGACTTTGTAAAAGAAGAACTTGGAGGTCACTTACCAATCTTTCTCCAAGATCACAAGTACGGATAGAAAATTTTTTTAAAATGAAATTGTAGCAGAATGGATCTTCAATTCGTGAAATTTAGACTCGATTCAAACTTAAATCAGTCAATCAACTCCAACCCACATATACTTCTATCACTTTGGTTGCCACTTTCAATAGACTCACAAGGAATGCAAGTGTGGTGGTGTTTGTAAAGCCACAAAGGCAATGATAAAAAAATAGAGGCAAAGGCACGAAGAAGAAGATAGCCACAGTTTTCTCTCAAAAACCAAAAAGAGCGCGCACACACGTTTCAATGGTATGGAAGTTGATATATTTAGGGAACAATACATAACTCCTAGTTTTAAAGATTACAGTTCATAAATAATAAACTCATTAAAATATTTCAGAAATCAGGTGGTAAGTAAATTTATTAAATATTAAAATATNCTTCAATTCGTGAAATTTAGACTCGATTCAAACTTAAATCAGTCAATCAACTCCAACCCACATATACTTCTATCACTTTGGTTGCCACTTTCAATAGACTCACAAGGAATGCAAGTGTGGTGGTGTTTGTAAAGCCACAAAGGCAATGATAAAAAAATAGAGGCAAAGGCACGAAGAAGAAGATAGCCACAGTTTTCTCTCAAAAACCAAAAAGAGCGCGCACACACGTTTCAATGGTATGGAAGTTGATATATTTAGGGAACAATACATAACTCCTAGTTTTAAAGATTACAGTTCATAAATAATAAACTCATTAAAATATTTCAGAAATCAGGTGGTAAGTAAATTTATTAAATATTAAAATATAATATAATATACATTAATTATTTCTACCCATGCGACCTCACTTACCATATATTGTCACCCTACACCACTTTCCCTCTACCGGAGACGGCCATCAGCTCCGACGCTCACTTCGGTGCCTGCTCTAGCGATCACTCTGCTGACTTAAAGATTTTCAGAAAATTAAAAATTGAAAATCACACCCCCACCCCATCCCTTCCTCCACCTCCTAAAAAATCATCGAAAAAATTTCAAGTCACTTTATATAATCAAGCCACTGATGCGTATACGTGACTAATTGTGACCAAATTCCTGTTCAGTATGACTGTCTATGACTTATTGTGGCCAAGTTTGTAATCAATGTGACCAAATTTGTGTTCAGCGTGACTGTATGTGACCAATTGAATCTTAATTGTAACCGNCACACCCCCACCCCATCCCTTCCTCCACCTCCTAAAAAATCATCGAAAAAATTTCAAGTCACTTTATATAATCAAGCCACTGATGCGTATACGTGACTAATTGTGACCAAATTCCTGTTCAGTATGACTGTCTATGACTTATTGTGGCCAAGTTTGTAATCAATGTGACCAAATTTGTGTTCAGCGTGACTGTATGTGGCCAATTGAATCTTAATTGTAACCGTATATGATCAAGTCACAATCGGTCACAATTAACACAAAATTGGTCACAACCGGTCACAGTACACACATATTTGATCACAAATCATCATCACAATCCATCACCATCATCACCTCAAATACACCACCACTGCATCCCCCAACTCAAATTGATGGCAATGAATTCCGAACTAATGTTTAACTAAAACTCTTCTCTGCACCACTACCACCTTCAACTAAAATCCACGAGCATAGATATTACCTTCACCTCAAATCTACAACAATAATCATCACTTCCGCCAACACCTTCAACAAACACCACCCATCGCACCATAACTACCACCACAAATGTAGATCTACACAACTGAAGATTCACACCACCCACCGATCCAATTAGTGAGTCAACAAGTTTACGTGACCAAGGTTTATCTTTGCAAGTATTTTTGCAACCAAATTGTTTAAAGAAAGAGCTCATCAGAAGAAATAAAAAAACTGTTGTACTGTTTTCAAAATTTGAGCTTCAACAAGCTCACATGAATTTTCTCAAATCGACGGCCACCACATTGTCTCTCTCACATCCACTACCTACGGCTTCCTCACACTGGACCTGCCGTTGTCTGACAACCATCCTCCCACTACCACTGTTCCTCCTATACCAACCCCACCACCGCATTTGCCTCGCTTCGAACACACTCCAGACCCCATTCTCTCAAGTCCCATTCCCTCGAAACCATCAAATACTGGGACACCCACGACCATCGTCACGACACCGTACATAACATCGCTGTCAAACACCACCATTGCACCACAACACACACCTCCACCGCACCCCTAGTGACCTCCATTCCCATCACCGCCAAAACATCATAGAACACACACTGATCAGCACACATACCCACAGATCGCCCACCTCCACCACCTGCAACCGCACAAACAACCATAACCACCACCAGTCCCCACCACCGCCAAAACGACACAGAACACAAAACACATAGATCAATATACATAAAACAGCATGCCCAACTCCACCACCCACAACCACCGCCACCATCTTCCCAAATCTAAAAGCGACGAACACATAGTGTGCATTCTCTTTCAATTTTTTCAAGCATCGTCGGACCATCGTCGAACCACCATCCCAACCAGCCGTTCCCAAGATCTACAGTCCCAAGCACCCACCGTCAAACCACCATTCCTTCAAGCACCTACCATATCAACCAACCATGGCCTGGTTCTGTCGTCGACCACCACCGATCTACCATATCATTGCCATCGCACTCATTTTCAAAATTTTTTACACCCCAAGCAATAATAGAAGAGGAATTGAAAGAAAAAATTAAACAACTTGACAGAAAAGATGAAATGCAATTGAAAGTGGGAAGAGCTTTTTCTTGCTGTATGAATTAAATGTTTGTGGGGACAAGGTGGGGCGGTATTTGATGGGTGGGTATTGTAATGGAGGTGGTAGGGCAGGGATAAGAAAGTAGGGGTAGAGAGTGAAATGCAGTGGGTGGATGGAAAATGAGATTATACCTGATTTTTGAAGAAAAATATTTACAACCTGATTAATGTAATTGAAACTTCAAATCTAGGGTTTAAGGTAATTTTTCCATATATTTAGGTCAGTTTAGGTTACCACAACTTGAGCCAATATTATCCAAGAAGTGGGCCAACATAGAGATAATTGGGCCAGCACATCAAAATGGTCATCGAAGAGGTACAGTGGTTATGAGTAACATTAACTAATTAAGTTGTTTCTAACAACCCGAGTTGTTTTCTGGTTGAACCTATAAATTGATGTGTTGATAATTATTCCACTCATCTGTCAAGGTCTACATGAAATATAATCCGAACTATTTAACATCATTACCTGAAATTTATTGGGTATCAAAACCCAACACAAAGAAAAATTGAAGTTATTCTCAAGATGATAGCAAATTTAGCTTACGAATCACTCGCTGGCCCCATTCATGTTTCAAAACTTAATAATAGATTACACATATATTAAGTTTATTCAATATTAGGAACAAGTAAAATCCAAAGAACTCTCAATTTTACATCCTCGTTAACATAATGGATCAATTTACGAAATCATAATAGTCGATAAAGAGTTTCTTTACATAAATATGCATCAAGACACAATGAGCATATTCTTACCAAATACTGTACTACGGTTGAGACTCGTATTGGAAAAGCTATATTACATTTTAGAACTTTTGCTTTCATCTCACCAATTAGACTTGATCAATTTGTCGAAGATTCGGAACTGATTTGCACACTTCTGAAACTTGAAGAGGACCAAAAATGGATGATTATGGAAGTTCAGGGACCAACATTGATGCTTTCAGGAGTTGCTGGATCAATATTGAAGATTTGGGTAGAAAATGACTAAAACGTACAAGAAACTTGAGGCAGAGACCAAAATGCCAAAAAAAAGACGAATGCTCAAAGGTTCAGACGGAAGATTAAAGTTGATAATTAAGGTGAAATCATGACTCGCAATGCTTGAATCATATTGAACATATTTATCTTTTCTTAGTTAACATTAGTTATAATCGAAATTTTGTTTGAAATATTGTTTTCTTAAAATAATAGTTAGTGATATGTTCATTCTTTGATTAACCCTGAACAATAATGCACTGAGGTTATTTTTGGTCATCTTGGGAGTTTTCCCAAGGTATCCTCCTTGAGTTTCCTCGTCGGCTTAATTGCAGCACGTGATGATTCCAAGTCACCTTGAGTTTTTACCTTTGTCTCTTTCTCTATCACAAAAGACATACTCTAGTAGGACTCTACTTCCATCTTCAAACTTATCCAACTCCAATAAGATTGAATTCTAACTAGGCTACAAATCCTTTTCATATTGAAATATTCAAGTCTTTTATATCTCTTATCATATAAGACTTCAAGTATCATATTCCTATCAAGTGTGCGCAACTTACCTCTATAAATACAAGTTACAATTCATTATTCAGGTATGTTTTTACATTCAATTTATAGCATTGCGTTTATATTTTCCCCTTTGCTAATTTAAGCATAAGAGGAGCGACGAGTGCACACATCGATGCTTTTGTTTTAAGCACATGAGGTCATGTTCGCGATCATCCTCAATCGTCATGCTCGAGAATCAATAGAAGAAATTTTTTTATAGTATCATTGGAGCCATCTTTGGAAATCGGCACGGTTAACCACTGAGAAATCACGTGAGGGAAGTTGATCAAATAATTTTCAAAAAATACGAGGAAAATGTCAGGAATGATCAATTAGATGTTTTTTCTGCCAACGTCAATTTTTGCCATACTTAATGTTTTGTTCATCGCTGAACCTGGAAAATAAAATCAAATTTAAATATCACATTTGTACTCGATTTGATCTCATTGAATGATTTAATTTAAACGTAAATTCGATCTAATCTTGGTAAGTCATCATTATTAGTTGCAGGAAAAGACAAATCAAAATTTGGAGAAGCGGTAATTGGTTGATTTGGAGGCTCATCTAATAAACATATGCAGGGCCTAATTCTCCAGTGAGAAGAGGAAGTTGAAAAATATTGTTGGATTGAGAATTAATCAACTCTAAATATGAGTTACCAATCCTCGCCACACCTGATGATCTATGTGGTAAATTGAGATTATGGATTCAATCCGCTTTACCTGGTGAACAAAATTTTATGGATCTATTATGATATATGAATTCAACACGTCTGTTTACAAGCCCATGGGATAATTGATGGTTGTGTTATTATTCGGAGCAAGCTCCAAGCACAATTGAACTTAAAAATTAAAATTTCTTGGTAAAGGTTGTGCTAAACTATTATAATATACAATCTGCTTGATAATTGCTCACATTCTTGGAAAAGTCTTACAAAGCCTGCTGATCTCATGAATATGCTAGTTTAGTTAGCAATATCAGTTTGTTATATGTGGTCTTGTTGTTTACACAACATCAATTATGATGGTCTTAATAATATACAAGTTGAAATTGATCGATTTTCACTGACTCGACAAGTCAGAATCTAGGTGGTTTCGAAGTTGTGTATGTTTTGTAGGGTAAAGTAGTAGTTTGCAAAATTCCCACAATATCGATATCGAAAATGGTCGCACAAAGCCTGTTCAATAGAATACCTTGCTCAACATTGGAGTAAAATAAGTGTTTGAGTCACTTCCTGTTGGATCATGTAATGGGTTATTGTGGTTTCCATTATTTTTGCCGTTGGTTCACGAGTCTCTCTACTTGTGAAGAAATTGTTGAAT
>CAIGRL010070004.1:0-20483 GCA_903798325.1 Fraxinus xanthoxyloides | reverse complement strand
TTGCAACCACACATTCTCCATCAAACTACTATTCCAGAATACATTATTCCAAAATAATGTAGCTCAAACACACCTTTAGTCACTGTTTGAGCTGCATTAAAATTTTTATTTTTATTTTTCTACTCATTTTCAACCACACATTCTTCAATAAAATAATATTTTTATCACATCAATAACTTTTTTCCCTTTTCAACAACACATTCTCCATCAATCTATTATTCCATAATACATTCTTTCAAAATAATAGAGTTCAAACACACCCTTAGCCCTTGTTTGAGTTACAATAAAATTTGCATTCGTATTCTTCTACTCATTTTCAACCACACATTTTTCAATAAAATAATATTTTTATCACATCAATAACTTTTTCTCCGTTTTCAACTACACATTCTCCATCAATCTACTATTTCAGAATACATTCTTTCAAAATAATGTAGCTCAAATACACCCTTAGCCCCTGTTTGAGCTACATTAAAATTTTCATTCTTATTCTTATACTCATTTTCAACCACACATTCTTCAATAAAATAATAACTTTCATCACATCAATAACTTTTCCTTCTTTTTCAACCACACATTCTTTGTCAATCTACTATTTCAAAATACATTCTTCCAAAATAATGTGACTCAACACACCCATATTCAGGGCAAATTCTAATTGAGGAAAACAGTCATCCAAACAGGGTCTTATTGCTAACAGATTTAACTGCTTCAAATTTTAAAGAAATTTGCCAGTTTTTTCCCAACCCCTATAAACTACCACCATCTACCTCCTCTCCTCCCTTTCATTGACAAGTTTTAATTAATCCTTACTTATAATTTACTTCCCAGATTTCTTCAGATGAATGACAATTAAAAAATGCAACAATGGAAGAAAAAATGAGTGACTCAATCAAGTTAATGCAAAGCGTTCAACTACCGCATTGAGCCTTCAAAGTTGTTGAAATTGACCAATCAAACACCACCATTATAGCAAAATGCTCTTCTCTTTATTCATTCAAGGCTCCAAACCAACCTTTAAATCCTTCTCAATTTTCCCTTTTTACACTTGCATTTTCTTGGTTATTGAAAAATTTGCACTAAAATGTGGGCTACTTCAGAAGATATATTTACAGGAAATGCAGGAAATTGTAGCAGAGATGATGAAGAGGCTCTGGTGTTGGCTACTCTGCAGAGGTCTCCATCTTATGTTCAGGCCCGTACCGCGGTTTTTCGCAACCTTGGCGGAGAGATGTCATTGATTGATGTTAGTAAATTTAAAGATGCAGAACAGAGGCAAGTAGTGAATAAGTTGATTAAAGCAGTTAATGAAGATATGGAGCTGTTTTTCAAACGAGTTAGACAAAGATTTGATGCGTAAGTCTTACTGAAAATTTAGTTTTTTCTTTACTTTTATTGTTTTTCTATTTACGCTGGAGTTATTATCCAATTCTGATTTATGGGTATTTTGTGTTTGTCCAAATAATTGGTTATACCATACACACAGACTGTTTGATGTAGCCTTTTGAGAATAGATTTTGTTAAAAACTAGGGAAGGTTAGAGTCCATGTGCAAAATTATTTTTATTCGGAGAATGTGCGATTGATAATGAGTTTGGAAATAAAAAAAAAGTTTTAAAGAATCACCACCAAACATGGGGCACAATATACTTTTTATGTTTTTCAAGAAATTGTTAACTCTATATAAATGGAATTTTACCCCGAGGACTAATTCTAGAATTTCTACGTTATTACTTAATTTTGTTTTGCTAGGTTGATTTGATTGCTATAGGGTATCTACGAACTATGCATCTGCTTTTCTTGTTTTCATGGATTTGGGTTAGTTTTGGGCAAAAGTAACTCTGGTTTATATTTGCTTAATTTTAATTTATTTTTTATTTTTTTGAAGTAAGAAGATTTAAGATTTTTTTTCTCTCCTGATTTATGAATAATAATAGTTAGAATGATGCTGATATAACAAATGGTATTCATTCATAACGTGTTTGGCTGGTTCCCTTAATGAGATAAAAGAAATATGGGAATCAAAATCATCTCATAATTGTATTGTCAAATTGATTACAGCATAGTTTGTAGATGTCAATTTTACAATTAGTTGTTCACAATATCATCCCAAAGATTGACCTACAAAGGAGTCGGTTTAATAGATTGCTATCTTGAAACTTCTTACTCGAAGATTTTAGATTTTTATTTATAATTTTGTGAATCTAATCAATCCCTTTTATTGAAGTGGCCCAAAGTTGGAAACGAAATATGGTTAAGACTTAAGAGTGCTTCATTCCACTGATAATATTTACAGATTGTCACAACAGAATTACAATCCCTGTACTGGACCGAGTAAATGTCTGCCTATTTCTTGGTTCTTAGCACTTTTCAGTTTTGGACTTCTCCTCGCAGTATTTAGAAATCGATGTTATGGGACTATTTTAGTAATGGTGCAATCTGATTACTTTATAGGTTGCAGATAACATGAATTTGACCTTCAGTTCCATGGTTGGAGAACTAAAAGTCTTAAACCTAATATTGATTCTTGCAAATATGCGGTAGTGCTATTGTTGAAGGATGCATCCGGTGGGTAGCTAGTTTATTGATATATTCAAGCATCTTAAATTCCTAAAAGTTCAAAAACCATCCGTTTCATTGATGGGAATTCCGAAAACAATTTCCAGCATATTATAAATTATGTTTCTATTCAAGTTGCTCTATATGCATTTTGAAGTTTTGTATTGGGTCTCAATAGTGATTTTCATATTTGATAGTCAGCTGTGCAATTTTCTCATGATAACTAGCTATAATGAGTTATTTTATTCTACTTTCTTATTCTGTGGCTTCTGGCATCAATGTCAATTGTTGGGACATGTACTAAATGCCTGAAATATTCCAATTTGACCATGTTCATTACAGAGTTGATCTGGAATTTCCGAAAGTTGAGGTTCGATTTCAGAATCTGAAGGTGGATGCATTAGTCCATGTTGGAAGCAGAGCACTGCCAACCATCCCAAATTTTGTTTTTGATATGACTGAGGTAGGCGTACAGATTAAAGATTTTTAATAAGGTAAAATCATTTTACCCAGCATTGTTCCAATACTAATTTTCTGTGGGAAAATGAAAAAAAAAAAAAGACTTTCTTGAGACAGCTCAGTATTTTCCCTGGTAGAAGAAAGAACTTATCCATATTAAACAACATCAGTGGAATCATTCGTCCTTCAAGGTAGATCTCGAGCTTCATTGAATGGTCAAATCAACACTTTCATTTTAATGAATGTAATCGATCATTTAGGTTGACTCTCCTTTTGGGCCCTCCAAGCTCTGGAAAGACTACATTTCTTTCGGCTCTTGCAAACCACCTTAGTCCTTGCTTGCAGGTACAGTAGCATCATTTTTAGTATTGATATTAATGCCCTTTATCAATTTTCATCATTGAAAAACAATTATTCAGTGAAACTAGTTATATTTTTGTATATATCGAGTATCTTAAATAGGCCATTCACGGTCTTAGATAAGAAGAAACTGTGCTTTAATGCATCTAGTCCTTTCCTGTCTTTCTGGTAAACAGTAGTGTCTTGAAAGTGAACTAAGAAATATCTGTAGTGTCAACATTTATTTTCTAAATTCCACACTCAGAATTGACTCAGGTAATGTTCATTCAATATTGGTGTCCGTAAGCTGTGTTGATCTGTGTATTAACTCTATATGTTTACAGATATTCTAGTGAAATCTGAACATAAAATTTGGTTAGCTGTGTGCTACAATGTCCTCTCACTTTCAGTAAATCCATGCCGTTGTATCATCAAGAGCACAAAAATAGAATGCTTTTCTTCTTGGAAAATAGAATGACTAGGCATCTCCATGTTAGAACATATTCTGTTGATTTCCTGGAAATTTCAAATAATTTGTTGTCCCTACATCTGGTTGGTCCAGGGGAAGGCCGAACCTGGAAATTTAACTTACATAATTTTTATTTTTGTCATTAGATATTGCGTGTTTTTTTTTCTTCTTATCAATGTAGTAAAACTACTTTGAAGATGTCAGGGAATATCACGTATAATGGACACAATCTGAAGGAGTTTACACCTCAGAGGACTTCAGCATATGTTAGTCAGCAGGATTGGCACGTTTCAGAGATGACAGTGAGGGAGGTCCTTGAATTCTCAGGGCGCTGTCAGGGTGCTGGATTTAAGAGTGGTACGCCTAATTAGAGATTCATGATATGCTATTGAAGCAATTTTATAATTACGCGTTTCTAATGAACATTATGTGAAATTTGGTTGGGGAACCATCAACTTTTGGCATAGAAATGCTTAGGGAACTTCTGAAAAGAGAGAAACGTGCTGGAATAAACCCAGATGAAGATCTAGATATGTTCATCAAGGTATGCTGTCCTGGTTGAAATTCACTTAGATTAGTGTGGCCTTGAATTTGTGTTCCAAAAGCGCATGTTTATGTCTGTATTGAAATATTGGTTTTCTCCTAGGCAGTGGCACTAGGGGAGAAGACGAGTGTTCTCGTGGACTACATCATAAAGGTACAATAAATGCCTGAGAAAAATAAGGTCCATGCATATTTTAGTCCATTATTGTTGCATTACTTCTCATATATCCATCTGAATTTTAACAAAGATATTAGGATTGGATATGTGTGCTGATACATTGGTGGGAGATGAAATGCTAAAAGGGATCTCTGGGGGCCAGAAAAAGCGACTTACCACCGGTAGCTCCTTCACATTACTTTCATGTTGCTAGTTTGAGCGTGCGGAAAATGTTAAGCATTGGTTACTAACATACCATCATTTTGGCAGCTGAATTGCTCGTGGGTGCATCTAGGGTCCTTTTCATGGATGAGATATCGACTGGACTAGATAGTTCAACAACTCATCAAATTATCAAATATCTAAGGCACAAAACGCATGCTTTTGATTGTACAACACTAGTGTCGCTCTTGCAACCGGATCCTGAAACTTATGAGATGTTTGATGACATAATTCTTTTAAGCGAGGGACAAATTGTGTATCAGGGACCTCGTGAAGCTGCAATTGAATTTTTTGCATTTATGGGTTTTAGGTGTCCATATAGAAAAAATTTTGCCGACTTTCTACAGGAGGTACTATTTTGGGGTGCTTTGAACTAAAGTTATGTTCGTTCTTATTTTTGGGCTCACCTCTTGAATACTCGTGAGCAGGTTATATCTGAAAAGGATCAACAGCAATATTGGTTCCTCGACAGTCCTTACAGATATGTACCTGTTGAAAAGTTTGTAGAAGGTTTTCAATTCTTTCGTATAGGTAATTCTTTGTCCCAGGAGTTGGCCATTCCATATGATAAACGTTACAACCATCCGGCCGCTCTATCAACTATTACTTATGGTGTAACAAGGGCCAGGCTTCTGAGGATTAGTTTCTCTTGGCAGATGCTACTACTGAAGCGGAATTCGTTTGTATTTATTTTCAAATTTATACAGGTAATTTTTTTCCTCTCCAAGTCTCTTGTTATGGCCAAAGTGAAATCTTTTGACCCTGCCCTCATTTTAGTTATTGGCAATCAGAACCTAAAATAATAGTAGTCTGTTGTACTATACAGTATGACCCGGAAATGCTCATACAGGAAAATTGTGTTGCATTTGCAGCTTCTTCTAATTATTTTGATCATAATGAGCGTGTTCTTCCGAACAACAATGCATCACAATACACTTGATGATGGAGGTGTATACCTTGGTGCACTTTACTTTGCATTAGTTATGATTCTTTTCAATGGATTCATGGAGGTCCCAATGTTGATAGCCAAGCTTCCCGTTCTTTACAAGCACAGAGACCTGCACTTCTACCCTTGCTGGATATACACTCTTCCCTCTTGGATTTTGAGTATTCTCCCTTCACTTGTAGAATCTTTTTTATGGGTAGCTGTCACATATTATGTTATTGGCTTTGATCCTCAAATAATGAGGTATTTATTTCTTCGACACATCGTTTTGTCCTTCTTTCTTTTTGTGCTTTTTCGATATCGTAAATATAAATGCATATCTGACTTGCTTGATGATGTGCAGATGCTTAAAGCAATTCTTGCTATACTTCTCTTTGCACCAGATGTCAGTAGCCCTTTTCCGCGTGATGGCATCATTAGGCCGAAATATGATAGTTGCCAACACATTTGGATCTTTTGCCATGCTAGTTGTCATGGCTCTGGGAGGTTTTATTCTTTCAAGAGGTCATTTATAATCTGCCCCGTAGCTGTTTGTTGCTAGGAATATGTTCTTGACGGGTCATTTGGCCTTTTCTTTTCCAAAAGAACAATACTATCACACTAACTTTGTGATAACCTTTCTCATTCCAACAGATAGCATCCCAGTTTGGTGGATCTGGGGTTATTGGCTTTCCCCTTTGATGTATGCCCAAAATGCAGCTTCTGTGAATGAATTTCTTGGCCACTCCTGGGACAAGGTATAATGATATATTGGTTTTATTTCTGTCTAATCTACATTATTGTTCTATCCATTAATGTGATATTCATTCCACTCTAAAGGATGCCTTCAGTTATGTTTTAGGAATCCGGAACTTATATCCTGAAAAACTATATGGAACAACCATATCCTGAAAGATGATGCACATCAGACACTGGTCCTCTCTTGGGATTTAATGACGTTATACTACGGCATCACACTTTCTTCAAACTTTGAGGCTTTTAGCATTTGTTTTCTTCTTTCTGTGGTCGACATCAATTTAAAACTCAGAAAATAAGAAAGAAATAAATGGTTACAAAACCACACCTTAGTAAACTTTAAAAAACCTATTTAGTTACTCAGTTTTTAATGTATTTAATAGAAGGGAAAAAAGAGGCTCTCTGCTAGTTATTTGTTCTTCCTAATCATTCAGTTCTTGACCTTTTTCCTATTGTATATTATACCTTTTCTTTTCTGTAACTGATAGAAAGCAGGGAACAACAGTACTTTGTCTTTGGGAGAGACGTTACTCAAGATTCGCAGCTTATTTCCCGATAGCTATTGGTATTGGATTGGTGTTGGAGCATTACTTGGATATACACTACTATTGAATATTCTCTTCACATTAGCTCTGACTTACCTAAACCGTAAGTTTCGTCCCCAAAGATCCTATATATCATAGTTTCCATATTGTCGACATTTCGGAGATTCTGATTTCTAGTTTCTCAAGTATATTGATTATCAATCTACCATACGATTATCATCAAGTAAATGTAAATAGGCACACTCACTTTATAGACGTCTAAGCTTTGATCATTAAAACAGATGTATCGTCATCATTATACATCAAATCATAGGATGTTCCCAGATTATGGAAGTATTTTGTGCCTCATTCCAGAAAAAAATAGTTATGTTTAGTATAGAAGCTTTCTTCATTAACTAGTCATTACTACTGCATATGACAAAATAGTAACAGAGTCCAGAAAACTCATAGAATCTTTGAAATTCAAATTTAGAAAGCACTTATTCATCTGTTATTTGCTCAAATTGATCTATAAGAATTTGCATAGTCATCTGTAGAAGTGATCTGCCACGTCTCTCTAGACTAGCAATAAGGCATACCTGTAATTTTCCAGCTACCTTATTGGCCCATTTAGTAACAATCAAAACCCAAGTAAAATTGTCTTTTCCAATCTTATGCAGCCCTAGGGAGTCAGCAAACTGTTGTTTCCAAAGAAGATTCCAAAGACAACAAGGGACAAGAGAGTGAATCGTCCATCATTTCTCTCAGAGAGTTTCTTCAACATTCACACTCATATAGCGGTGTGCTTAAATGATTGTACTTGTTGATTTGTTTCCTTCTCTTGATTTGGCATAAAAAGTTGACTAATATTTTCATTTTAATCCAGGAAAGAACATTAATAAACAAAGAGGCATGGTTCTTCCTTTTGAACCTCTTTCAATGTGCTTTAGCGACATCAGCTACTACATAGATGTTCCTCTGGTATATTAACAGCTTATTTCTCATACATGTAAAATGTTTGGAACTCCATATTAGTATTGATAAATTTATAATTCTTACCTTTTTTATGTTTAGGAACTGAAGGGACAGGGCTCACCAGAAGACAGGTTGCAGCTACTGGTAAATGTTACTGGAGCATTCAGGCCAGGTGTACTTACAGCATTAATTGGAGTTAGTGGTGCTGGCAAAACTACACTCATGGATGTTTTAGCCGGTAGGAAAACTGGTGGATATATCAAAGGCAGTATTTATATTTCAGGATATCCCAAAAAGCAAGAAACATTTGCAAGAATTTCTGGATATTGTGAGCAGAATGATGTTCATTCCCCGTGTCTGACTGTGCATGAATCACTTCTCTTTTCTGCTTGTCTCCGGTTATCGTCTCAGTGTGACCTTAAAACACAAGGGGTATTACTTTGTTTTTTTCTATTTATTTTCTTCTATTATCTCTACTATCTGATCCTTTGAGGATGTTTTGTATCGGTTTCAGGCTTTTGTAAATGAAGTCATGGAACTGGTCGAACTAACTCCACTACGTGGAGCATTAATTGGTGTACCTGCAGTTAATGGTTTGTCAATAGAACAAAGGAAAAGACTGACAATTGCAGTTGAGCTTGTGGCCAATCCTTCTATTGTGTTCATGGATGAACCGACTTCAGGACTTGATGCCAGGGCTGCTGCTGTTGTGATGAGAACTGTGAGGAATATTGTTGACACTGGACGGACAATTGTTTGTACTATTCACCAGCCCAGCATTGACATTTTCGAATCTTTTGATGAGGTTTTCTTCTTTTGTCTACTAAGTGATGTTTACTAAAATTATTGCTTTTATTGTGCAAAATCTAATTTTCTAAATTGTTTCTTCTTGTTTCTCATTTCATTTTTCTCAGCTTATACTCATGAAACAAGGTGGACAGCTCATTTATGCTGGTCCGTTGGGAAACAGATCTTCTAAACTCATTCACTATTTTGAGGTGAACTCTTTTTGATTAATTTCCTATCTATGTTCTTTACTCTATTCTGAGCTTGACACTATCTCACAACTCCGTAACTGTTCTGTTGTTATTTTCCTAGTCTATTCAAGGAGTTCAAAAAATCAGACCAGGATATAATCCAGCCACTTGGATTCTAGAAGTCACATCAACTGCAGAAGAAGTTCGCCTTGGTTTGGACTTCGCACAAATTTATCTCCAATCAAATTTATTCCGGTATGTCTCTTTTTCTTTCATGTAGGAGAAGAAATTTCTATCCAACCAATATCCTCTTTTAATTCATTTTTTTTTCACCGTTTCAGGAGAAATAAAGATCTGGTCAAAAGTTTAGGCAAACCAGATAAAGATAATGATTTAAGCTTCCCAAGCAAATATTCACTGTCATTTTTTGGTCAATTTCTGACGTGCCTTTGGAAACAAAACTTGTCCTACTGGCGAAACCCACAGTACACTGCCGTGCGCTTCTTCTACACTGTTATAATTTCATTGATGTTTGGAACAATATGCTGGAAATTTGGTTCCAAAAGGTTTGCTTGTTTAAAACTTGAATCTCCTCTATTGAAAGTGATTTCTGTTAAAAGGTTTAATAGTTAGTATTTTTCTGATGAAAGAAGAGAGGAATAAATAACTGCCTGCAATCTAATGTGCATAAATATATCAAGACTTGTCGAGCAGGAGACGCGATTGTTATTAGAGGTTCTTATTGTCAAATTGCCACATATTAGCGACATTTCGTTCCTAGAAGAGAATATATGTTGAGATTTGATTAATAAATATATTATCTAGATTTTCGGAGACCTTGCTTGCTTAGAAGCCCTAATGAGTCCAATCCATTCAAAAAGGAAAGGGTTGCTTGCATGGCTTCAATAATATACCAATGTTAATCCAATTTTCATTGATTTGGGCTGAAGAAACTTCCTCTTTCTTCTCTACTTCCCTGTTCTTCCTTTCCTTCCCCTCCTTTTGTACTTAAACTCTGTCCTGCAACTGATAGTAAACACATCTTCTGGTTTTGACTATAAAATTTGACAGAATTTATCTTTACAGGGAAACTCAGCAGGATATATTTAATGCTATGGGATCCATGTATGCAGCTGTCTTATTCATTGGGATCACAAATGCTACTTCTGTGCAACCGGTGGTTTATGTTGAAAGGTCTGTTTCATATAGAGAGAGAGCAGCAGGAATGTATTCTGCACTACCATTTGCCTTTGCACAGGTACGGATCCTTGCCTTCTTCTTCTTTGATTTAATTTTCAATATAGTTAATGATCTTGGAAGGATTCATATCATTTTACTAAACCTGTTTTGTGCAGGTTATAGTAGAGTTCCCCTATGTATTTGTGCAGTCACTTATATACAGCACTATCTTCTATTTCATGGCCTCTTTCGAGTGGAATAAATGGAAGTTTCTTTGGTACATGTATTTCATGTATTTCACATTACTCTACTTCACCTTCTTTGGAATGATGACTACTTCTATTACACCGAATCACAATATTGCTGCAATCCTCGCTGCGCCATTCTATATGATGTGGAACCTTTTCAGCGGCTTCATGATTTCCCGCATGGTAACTAATCCCTCTCACTACCATTTCTTGAGTTTCATTGTCTAACCACTAATGCCCATACATCCTTTTTTTTTTCCAACCATATCGCCACTGTCCTCAGTGGAATGGGGTGTGTATCAGTTGTTACGACTCTCCAACTATTGATTAAAGTAAATATATTAGAAAGGACACATACTTTAATATATCATCATTAGTAAAAAAGACTCTCCTTGATGCATGTGTTGATTCACAGTCCCTCTTATCATGATTTTTCTTCTTTGATCAGAGGATTCCCATATGGTGGAGATGGTATTACTGGGCAAATCCTATAGCTTGGAGTTTATACGGGCTTCTCACATCCCAATACGGAGACATAAACGAATCAGTAAAACTTGCTGATGGCATTCACTCGGTGCCAGTAAAGCAATTGCTCAAAGACCAGTTCGGGTTTAGGCATGATTTCTTGGGTGTTGCTGGTATTGTTGTGGTTGGTTTCTGCATACTTTTTGCTGTCACTTTTGCATTTGCAATCAAATTCTTGAACTTTCAGAAAAGGTGAAGGGAAAGGATGAAACTCACATTCACATTTGGGTTATATAGTTGTAACATATTTGGTAACGTGGATCTGACAATATTGGTTCATAGTCCTCGTCTTGTCTAGTATTGATGTCTTGTTCCAATTTTGTTCAAAGGCATAAAGAAAGAAAAGGTTTCACTTAACCTTTTGGGATAGTCAATTATTACAACTATAGTTCTAAGGTACACTCGAACTTTGTATAATACAAGGATTATTAATTTAATTTTCAAGTGTTTGCTTAGACTAATATTCAAGATGACTTCTGAATTATAACCGAATGAAAGTGATGATTCTTTTGAACATGATGGAAAAAAATCTATTGCTAATTCTCAAAACGATAGCATAAAGTTCGGTTTGATGGAACGTTATACTCTTTGGAACGAATCCCATTTCCCTTCATGTTACCAAATAAGAATTGAAGATATAGAACAAAATTAACGCAAAGTTGTGGTTTAATTTGATGACGTTTAAGAAGTTAGAGCCCTGTTTGACTTCATTATTATAAATCAAATTATTTAATATTTTGAATAAATCCCTATATTTGAAACTACATGTTATCTAGGCCGCTTGGTTAGACGATGTCTAGTAGGTTTTTGTCCTAAGATACCCTTATTTTAGGGTTTAGGTTTTGCAACATACCTTAAGCAGGTTGTTGGCAGTGACACAGTGGTCTTGGAAGTACTGGTGGTATTATGATTAGTCTGCTTATATCCTAGACCCTTTATTCTCGATAGGCTCGTTCAGCCCTTAAAGATTGTCAAGTTTTTGATATCCATTCAAGAAGGAATGAGTTGAACATTGAATTTTTCAAGGTCATTTGTTGGGGTTTTAACCTTACTCTCTAAATTCTCATTGACTAGTCTTAACTTACTAAGGCTTTCAATAGACTCCTGAAGGTCGGATATGAGTCTCTCTCTCTCTCTAGCTCAATCTTATGTAGCTTTTAAAAACAGTATTATTAGCATTTCTCAAGTTAAGGCAATCCTCAAACAACTCATCAAAAGCCTCATAAATGTCACGCTTATCTTCTGGCCTTTCATATGAAGCGTCAAACCTTTCTCTATCCTCAAATGGCTCACTCTTAACCACATATGTTAATGCCATATAATTCCCTATTTCATCTTGAGTGTACTTCTCACTTCGATTATCTGAGTTGACTCGTCATCAGTGAAAGTAGCACTCATAGCTTTGCATGAGGTCTTCTTATAAGTAGAATCTCTAGTATTACTCTTCTCACGTTTATCTTTCCTAAATATATTAGATTCACCCTTATATCTCTCAAAAGATGTGTTCTTACTCCTAAGGAATTTCTTAAATTTCCTAGCAAGGTAGGCAATGTCTTCATCCTTAAGTTTTTCATCATTAGAGGTGTCACTCTCAGCTTCCCTAATTGTATTAAGGGCTATGGATTATTCTTTCCTAGAATGAGGTAGGCTAAGCTCATATATTTGGAGAGATCCTATAAGTTCTTCAATTTTAATTACATCTAGGTCCTTATTCTCTTTAATAGAAGCCACCTTAGATCTAAGTTTCTCAGTTTAAGATCTCCACACTTTTCTCACAATCTTAGCCTCTGGAATTTTCTCACCTAAATTGAAGTTAGAGTTGACTATATCATTCAGTTTAGTATAGAAATCATCAAAAGACTCGTCATCTTTCATCCTAATTTCCTCAGATCTAGTAGTTAACATCTATAATTATGAGTTCTTAACGATCTTGGTTCTCTCATGTGTGATCTCTAGAATATTCCAAACTTCTTTTTTAGTCTCACACATCGATACAAGTCTAAGCTTTTCAGGTGACCCAGCCCTAAATAAAGGGCTTTACTATTCTAGTTGCAATCATCTAAATTTGCCATAGACCAATTAGTAATGACAAACATTCTGAACACTTGCCCAAACTCGTTCATCCAAGACTTAATGAATGCTCCCATGCTAACCTTCCAATAGGCATAATTATATTTGTCAAAATAATGAGGAAAAGACAATGACTAACTCATCTAGATAATTATGGTCAAGGATCGTAAATAAGGCTATGATACCACCTGAAAGACTGATTTATTTAGACCCTAACGCAATGGAAATAATCAAATAAAAGAACAAATCACTTTTTAATTGCTTCTAGATGATTAACTCAAACAAATCTATTTATTCTATGTTTGAATACTATAGTTTGTTAATTGTAGAAAGTAAATAACACCGATAAGATCAGGGAGAATCTCATCTCAAAGGATAAAAAAACTCCTAGCATTTTATCAGTCAACAATCCATTATAAACGATAAGACTCGTGGTGTGGTATAAACTCGACTAACCCTTAGTTCTCTCCAACCTTCTTCCTGTAATCACCTTGGTCCTCTAGGAATGCATGCTCCTTACACTAACTCCCGACTCCTAGTGTCGTTTATCTCCTGTGGACCTTCAAGAACGAACACGTTCTTCAGCATTGAAACTCCAAGCACCTCTTTCCAAAACTCCAGCAACTCTGAACACTAATTGGCAAATGCAAGTTTCGTGTTTGATCAATGTCCTTCTATGTTTTGATTTGTGGTTGGATGTGGAATTATATAGTTCGATGAACAAAACAATGTTTGGTTGAATTTATGGATCAAATAATCAATGGTGTTTGAATCTAGAAATCAAGGAATGTTTTGGATATTCAAAGAGATGATCTTTGTGGAATAATTATGATTCAACACATTTTAGGACATTCATACGATTAGATATATGTAGTAGTTAGTGTTTAGGATAAAAAGGGATAAGAAATAGTGTTAAAATCAAATCAGGTCGTTTGTCGGATAAATACGATGTTCATGCATCAGGCTAGCAACAAGGTTCTTTTTTGGCGCTCGAACGCCAAGCCAGCGCCAACAAGCATTAGCTGAGCAGTTATCAATATTTTCATCATAATTCTTTCGATATCGGATTGAGGCGATTCAAAGTACATTGGAAATGTAACTCAAAGGGCTGAATTTCTTACAAATAGTACTGTCCAAATTCTAATGTTTTCTATTTGAAAAATACATCACAACTTGTGGCTGAGAATTTGTAGCATGATTTGTGCAACACTTTTACATTTCTTTGACTACTATTTGCATTCTAATGATCAAATGTGATAGTCTTGAACATCTTAAACTCCTTCAAGACTCTGTACTACCAATTCGAACTCTTTTACTATAATTAAGACTCAATAACTCTTATTTTTATGTTGATTACAACTTGATAATCTTCTAATACAATTCAATTAGGACATGATTTTGACTAAAAAAATTGTTAATTACAAATTTATAAATTGTCAATTATTTAATTTGAACTTAACAGTATGTAATGGCAATAGGGCAGATCAATTGGGCTACTATGACCAATATTATTCCCTTCCCATTGGGGATTTTCGAGACGCAATTGAGAAAATTCCTACCCTCAGGAAGGTTTCGGTTGAGATTGGGAAATTCTTGTCCTGTTGCTATTTCTAACTTAGACATAATAATGTTTGCGATCATTTATCTATCTCCTCTTTTAATCGTCGAGCAGTCTAGACTATCTTGTTTTGTGAACATTTAGCATCAAGTAGATAACTATGTTTGTTCAACGACTTTTTAGCCGATCAATGTCATCGTTAAGTTTATTTTCCACACTCATATATTTCAAATGAAATATAATATAAATGTATAGTGATACTTAAATTTCAACATCTTAAAAAATATAGTTTTTGGTTAATAAATAAATATAGTAATTTTGTGCAAGGATGACAACAGGTTGGGTGGGGAGTAGGGTGAGATTAAAAACACTTTCAATTAAATTACTTAAATTATTATCGTTATTTATTTTAAAATATAATTTGAATAAAAAGCATAATAATAAAATTTAAATAGAAAAATGTACTAATAAAATAAAATAAAAGAATTTGAGATAGGTTCAAGGAATTCCTCAATTAGAACCATGATTTCCATTATCATCCCCATCCCATTTAGGTAGGGACAATGCAAGCAGTTGGGGTGAAAATCTTTGTGATTCTTGTATCAAAGAAATTATTTCAAAAGTGATCTGTTTTTTAATGTAGGATTAGAAGGTAGGGAAACATGATTTAAAAAAAATGAGTGTAAAATAAATGTAATTTTAGATAAGGAATAAGTGCAGTTGTGGTTTAAACCTTTCATTTTTGGGAAAATTTTACCCAAAACATTTCATTTGTGTTATCCACAGTCCCCAAACATTTAATTTAATTGCAACACAAGGACAAATGGATGGTTTTCATCTAGTTAAGTAGAAAAATTAACCCTTTTTATTCAATTTTAAAAAGGTAAAATAATAATTTTATATTTCTCCAAATATAAAAAATTAGAATAATTAAATTAAAACTATAAAAAAGAGAAAAATTAGCACTCTCAAGATTGGTACACTATTATTCTTTTTGTTTCCAACAACCGTGATACTAATCATGTTTATAATAACAGTGGCACGAATAGGGATCACAACTATAACAATGGTTGTGGAAATAGATACAATCATGATCGAGGAAATGGCTACAGCACTGATCGCACAACTTTTAACGAAAAAAGTTCACCACTAGTCGTTCAACCAGCAACATAGTTGGTTGTTGGTCAATCGACCTCCCCCTCACGGGGTTGTTCGTTCCCCTTCGTTGAATTTGATAATTTTCAATTATATTTTTTGAAAAATCAAATTGATTCTTTCAAGTCTGCAAATCAAGATTTTGAAATTGAACGGGATCCGACAAGTGAGGTAGTAGTTCTTGAAATTCCATATGGGGCATAGTTCTTATAATTCTCCAGCAAAACTGAAAAAATTACTAAAAACATTTGTCCGTGTTGACAATTACATATATAGGGTTCCCTAATCCCAAGAGAAACTCCTCAGGTCAGATCCTCACGAGGTTTACATGTTCAAAGATAGTATGGATAGAGGTTTTAGATTTTTTATTCATCCCTTCTTTATTTCAATCTTCAATGAGTTTTACCTTACTCCAAGCTAGATAAATACTAATGCGTGGAGGAAGGCGCTATTCTTCTTATACATTTTCCTTAGTGAGAAAAATCGAGCTCTCCATTGACCTCTTTAGGCGCGCATTCGAGATGCATATTCTGCCCCAGTATAATGTCTTTGTATACTTCCCTACTAAAGTTCATCTACGTATTCCTAAGTATAAAAATTTCAATATCGGATGGAAATCTCGATATTTCTTTGTCCTATCTTTCGAGGGTCAGTTTCCATTCAATACCAATTGGAGACATCCTCGTACTCGCCTCTTCAATAGTCATGTCAAACTTACCCTTCTCTTGAAAAAACAAATACGTCAATTGACCAGCATACCCCCTCTTGCATCCCTCCTATCATCAATTTTGACCATGAGAAAGATGTTGATATTAGGGATCGGTCAACTATTGGTAGGCTCTCATTTATTGCTTTTACTATTATACTTGCACATATTTTCATTTGCTCTCTTTCAAACCAAAAAAGCTTTATTGTACACATGCAAGTATGGAAGAAGGCGCGCTTTGAGGAGACCTCAGACCTTTTGGCTGAGCCCATTGATGTTGTCTTACTACCCAAGCCTAAGGAGGATAGCTCGAGTTATGCCAAGTCCAAGAATGAGGACTCTCCTCTTTTGGACTTTAGGTTTCTCCCTACTCAGGACTATCATGAGATGGGGATACTTAGGTCTTCGGTTAAGCTCGATTGTGCTAGAGAACTTGTCAGTGAAGTGCTGATGATGTAGAGAGGGTTTTGGCTATCTACACCTATAGGGTAAACGTCCTGCTATACTTCCTCCCTTTCTTATGTCTATTTTTTCAAGTATGCCTAACAATTGTTTATCATTTTGTCTCTTCGCCTGTTAGGTTGTGACCTTACAGATTGGCCTTATTGAGTCAAGCCGCCATAAAAAATTGGAGCAAAAGGCTTTTATAGAAGAAAAGAAGAAGGAAGTGCACCACTACAAGAAGAAAGTCTTTTTTAAGAAATCTCTCGACACTTTAGAGGCTAGAGCTCGTGAGCAAGAGATAGAAATTGATAACTTGCGATCTATTTTGGCCCCAGCACCAGAGGAGGCAGTAGAACGATATAAGGCCTCAACAAAGTATGCCAAGGACTGGAGGCGTTCATGGAGTGATATAAATCATCCTCAGATTGTGCCAATACTTTACATTATATGGGGAAAGGCAATGGCGACATCCATCAAATTGACCAAGGAGTGGTTAGCTACTGAACGCCCTTCTATTGATCATTCAGGTTTCTAGTGCAACGCAAGGGGAGAGATATCAGAGCTAATCAACCAAAGACATTTGGACGCACATCGCGAGACGAGAGCGAAGGGACTTCCCACTTAGGTTGATGCAGTCTTCCATTATGGATCTTCTAGCACTCCCCATTGTTATTTATTTTTGTCATTTGATCTTTTAGTGGTTTTTCCTGGTTCGGAATGGAGACAAAAAATCACATTTTATTTTGAATATGGATGGTTTCTCTTTGAACATTATTGTTGTTTAACTTTTCTCCATCTAACTTGTCATATTGAAGCCGCTTGCTAATATGTAAAAGTTAAGTTGCCTATTCTTGCAAAACTTTTCTTATTTGATTGTATTGTAGTTAGCGAGTATGACAACCTGTAGGGGTGCACCTGGCTACATAACGATCACTATTGATCGTCAATTGTCATATGGTTGATAGGCGTAGGTCGACAGCTATGCGGTTGACATGCACGATTGAGTAGCTCTATTATCATATTTCAAAGCCTATCCTTAACCAGTTTCTTGGTTTTATTGCTCATCATCATGCCCCTTGGGCTATGTTGGATTGTAGCGTCCCTTGGGCAACGTTGAATTGTAGAGTCCCTTGGGCTATGTTGAATTTTTTAGCGCGGGTCGAGTGGTTTAGGACATTAACCAATTTTTGGTTTTGAAGGCTCTTTTCTATGACCATAGGGAAGCTTATAAACAATTTATTGGTTTTGTTTCTCTTCCCTTAGCCTATTGGGCGATGTCAAATTGTAAAGAGTAAGGTCTAGTGGTTTAGCATGTTAACCAATTTTTAGTTTTGAGAGCTCTCCACTAGACCGTAGAACACTGTCAAGCTTATAACCTTTTTATTGGTGTTGTTGCTCTCTACACAACCCCTTGGGCGATGTCGAATTGTAGAGCGTAGGGTCTAGTGGTTTGGGGCCTTAACCAATCTTTTTTGAAGGCTCTCGACTAAGTTGTAGAGTTGCTATCGAGCTTATAACCAATTTATTGGTTTTGTTGCTCTCTACCTAGCCCCTTAAGCGATGTCAAATTGTATAGCGCAAGGTCTAGTGGTTTAAGGCCTTAACTAGTTTTTGATTTTGAAAGCTCTTCACCAGATCGTAAAGTGGACTTGAGGTCTTAGAAGAAGTTTGAGACCGCACATTGACATATACATTGCCTGGATTTGGGGGCTCAAGGAGGCGTACCAGGACGTCCCAATTAGGATGGTCTTTCCTTAGCGCCCTCATCATCTGCAGCCATCTAAGCCTTTCACTGAATAACGTTAATAATTATAATAGGGCATGCCTATAGTAGGCATCACATTAGGGAAATTGATAAAGCAATTTAGCTATTGTACTTACAAGAAACATGACTTATCTTTGTACTCAGCAGCCTATTGATAGTATTTCTTAAGATGCTCGACATTCCACGGCCTCCTAATGGTTTTCTTTTCATGTCTTTCAGATTATACGCTAGTTTTTCAAGGATTTGAATCATTTCATATGGTCCTTCCCAATTTGGTCTGATCTTAACAGAATGGTGCCCTATTGCTACTTCATTCCTTAGCACCAGATGTCCCGACTGGAAAATTCTTGGTCTTACCCTTCGATTGGAATATTGAGCTGTGAAAACTTGTAAGCTGCCATCTTTATGGTGGTATTTTTCTCTCACCCCCTCGAGTAAGTCGAGTTCTGACCTGGTTACCGTGATGTCTAGTTGCTTAACTTTCATTCTGCAGTTTCGCTTAGGATTTCAACATAAACAATCGCATCAATTCCAAAAGACAACCTGAAAGGTTTTTCACCGTAGGTACCCCGTGGGGTTATGTAATATGCGTATAGCATATTGGGCAATTCGTCTGTCCAAAGCACATTCTCTTTCTCCAACCTTGTATTTAAATCCCACAATATGGTTCGATTTGTTACTTTAGATTGCCCATTTGACTGGTGGGCAAATGAAGTCAGTTTGTGGTCGATGTGATAACTTGCACAAAAAGCTCTGAAATTGTGATTGTCAAGCTGCATGCAATTATCTGTAATGACTACTCTTAGTATGCCAACCTACATATAACATTCTTCCACATAAAGCAATGTACATATGCAGTCGTGATGTTAGCCAATGGTTACGCCTCCACCACTTAGTAAAGTAGTCAATGACAACTAGCAAGAACTTTCCCTGTCCCTTGTCCACACGCAAAGGCCATAAGATATCCATTCTCTATCGAAAGAAATGGCATACCCTAAGATAGGTATTTGTTGCTCGGTTGGAATATTGATCAAGTTCCCAAGGCATTGACATGTATCACACTTTTTCACCAATTCTTTAGCAACTTCTTTCATAGTGGGTGATTAGTATCCCTATCGTAGAGCTTTGAACGCAAGAGCAGTCGCCACTTGATGGTTGTCACAAGTTCCCACATACACTTTGAATAGCACTTCTCATACCTCTGTTGGTCATAAACACTTCAAATATGGCATGTTGAAACCTTTCTTGTAGAGTTGTCTGTCGATGATGGTGAACAAAGCTGAACCCACAACCTCTTCTCATTGGAACCATCTTCGAGCACCTTATGTTCTATAAGATATTCGATCAATTGGTCCATCCAGATTTTTCATGCTCTATATTCACAATATTGATAATGTGTTGAAGAATATACTGTCGCAAGACTTGCACATTTCTCGTGTGAGGCAAATTCTCGGGTCTATAGATGCAAGTATAGCTAATGTGTTTGCTTGTTTAATATTTTTTGGGAGACCTTAGTTATCTTAAAGCTTGTAAATCCTCTTTGCAAGTCTTTTACTTTTATCAGATAAGTTTCCATTTTTCCGCCCATTGCTTCGAATTCCTATGTCACTTGCCCAACTATCAACTGAGAGTCGCTGTGAATCTCAACAGATGACATCCCTAGTCTGGCTCCAAGCTTAGATCCATGATTACTGCTTCATACTCAGCATCGTTATTTATGGCTCGGAATTCGAAGAGTAATGAGTATTCCAACTCTTCGGAGTCCTGATCTTTCATCGTTTAAGGACTCGTCCTCAAACATTTTCGAATATGCCTCATGTCCTACTGGCTGCTCAGGTGGGATGGTAAGCTTAGCAATAAAATTTGCTAGAGCCTACTCCTTAAGAGCTGCCCTTGGCTTAAACTTAAGGAAAAAACTTTATGTACATA
>CAIGRL010069971.1:0-23963 GCA_903798325.1 Fraxinus xanthoxyloides | reverse complement strand
GTTTTCATGAGTGGATTCTTGATTCTGGTGTATATTTTCATGTGACATCTCATAAAGATTGGTTTGAAATTTTGCATGAAAGGAATGATAGACATGTTGGGTTGTGTGACAATTCTGCTTACAGTACAGTGTTGTTGGCATGGATGATATTACTTTAAAGTTTGATAGTGTTTAGGTGTTAAATTCTTTACAAGGCATGATTAATCGTGCAAACCATTTGCCATAATCCCTTTAAGCATCATTTTCAATCCAACACGGGGAAAATATAGTGTGAGGACAACATTTTCATGTTCCATTTTTTTTTTATCTCTATTGTTTCTCGTTTCTTGTTCTTTGCTTTCATCTCCAATCCCTCTTTGTGGACGAAATTATAGACAACACCATTTTGGTGCAAATGATATAAGTGAATAGCATTGTACCAAATACGGTGAATAATGTTGCGCCATTTTGCATCGAAATGGTTAAATACAATGTTGTCATTCTATTTACAAAAAAATTGGTTAAGGATATTTGTGTCTATTTTTGTTATATATTTTTGTAATACAGTAAATTATTATTATTTGCAATATATTTTAATAGTGCAATCAATAACAATTAAGGAATGAATTAAAATAAAAATACTCTAAAAGTCTTAAAATGTAACAAACACGATTATTTAAAATTAAGACAAAAGGGGGTATTATTAATTGTAATACATTTTTTAAATTTATTAATGAATTCAATATTTTTGTTAATTTAATGTAATTATTTATTTAGTAAGGCATGTAGTTGTGAATTAAATAAATAAATTGTAAAGAATCAAAGAATGAATAAAATCATTAACACGCATTTCATTTGGTATAATGGGTTGGAAACGATTTTTAGGGCAAAATTTGATGGGAAATGATACAAAATTTATTTCAAATTTTGGTGCAGATTGAAGATGACCTTAATATATGCACAAAATAGGAATAAACTGTCTAAAAGCCAAGTCAGAGTGATTTGACTTTTTTTCCTTTTTCAAAGGACCAAAACAAAACAAAGCACGAATATTTTTTTATTTTTTTTTAGTTAAACAAAGAAATTATTAAGAAACCTAAGATTAAAAGATGATTCTTTTTTTTTACTTTTAATTTTCAAAAACAAAGTCACGTAATAAATAAAACATTAAAAAAAAAAAAAGCAGATTTTTTGTGCTTTTATTAACAAGTCAATCAATTGAATAAAAGTAAAGCTTTCAACTAAACAGAATATGGATATCTTGGAGTTTTGCATAGAAATTTGGTCTTAACCAATTTTAAAATAGTTATTTAAGTGAAAATCATTATTTCGTGAATGGGAAATTAAACCAAATTTAAAAATACGTGAATTATTGCAAAACTATTGGCCCAAATAAGTATCTTTCCATATGAAAGATCACGACTTTTACAATGAATATTTTTGAATAGATATGTCTCTTTAAATATGAAGACTAATTCTAATAGTTGTATCTCTTCCATAGGCCGTGTCTTTTGATACAGAACTTTTCAACAACTATATATAGACCTATACATTTGAAATTCTCCATAACCAATCCATTCACTTCATCATTGCATTATCACATTAATTTACAATCAATTCAAAATAATTTTTCCATTTATTTTGAATTGAGTTTCATATAAAGAGGGTTCAAAAACATCAGTAGGTTTGTCAGTCTCTAATTTGGAGTGCTATTGCGAGATGTGATCGTTGTATCTTGATTGATGAATATTGAAAATTCATGAGCACCAGTGCAGAGCGTAATCGTTTTAAGGAGAAAGAGTTGAACTATGTCTCGATCAATTCTTAATGATGCATTTTTCATTTCTACTTTATGTATTCAGTTTCTGTAAATCGAAATTCCAATTGATTTTATGCATTTAAAAATTATGTTATTTGAATATAATTTATGTACATTAATTTTTTTCCAACATATCATATAGTGCAAAGGCGAGCATACTAGTGTGAAGATCATGTTGTCCAAACATGTTCGATCCAAAACGAGACCCCAGTGAAAGAAACTTTTGTGCTGATGAAAAAGATAGATGGATTATCCAACGGAATAGTGCAGCAGGTGGTGTTTGATGGGCTGATGTGGATCTGGGTTGGGACTGATTGGCTATTGGTACATGTGGATTGGGCTATTGTTGGGATGAGTATGTATGTTCGGGCTTGGGTTATTGACTTGTCAAGCGTGTGGGTACAATAAATAGTTGGGCTAATATAGCCGGACATCTATTATTTACTTTTTTTTCCTACATATTCATTTTCAATAACATTCACGCAATAAAATATATTTCACGTAAACTCAAATTTTTTTTCCTACTTTTTAATCACAAATTTTCCCAAAAAAAAAATCACTATTCAAAACTCCATTTTACCTACATAATGATTGTCAAACATGGGCAAATAGTGATTGGGTAATGATATAGGAAAAATACATCTCTAATATATTAAATATCACATTAAGTGAGAATTATTTTTTGGACGATTCTAACCCTACTATAATTCAATTATTTTTATAATATCTTACTTTTCATTTTTCAATCCATATTTAATTTAGTCAACCATTTAGTTACCATCAATTTACATATACATTTAACATATTCATTTCACATGTGTACTTTTATTAATGTATGTTCCATATTATTAATTCTCAATTTAATTAATTTTCACATTTATTTATTAATTTTCATCTTCATTTACGTATTTCAGTATTATTATTCAAATTATAAATTAATTAGAATTTCACATTCAATAATGTATTTCATTATTCACTTCAATGTATGCTAATTAGCATCAAATTTTACTTAATTGGGAATTAAATAAATGATTTAATGTTAATTGTCACATATATATTTCATGGTATTAATTAACATTTACGCGTATTCAAATATCATTTTTACAGTACTTATAAAATACTTCATAATAACGTGCAACGACTGTTCAATGTTGACTAGTAACTACAAATATTTTGAAATACGTTTTTAAGAATAAGAAACTTGTGCAAATTTTTCAAAAATCAAGCGGTCACATTTAATTAAATAAGTCATCGTTACAGTAACATCCAATTTAAGGTTACATAGTCACAAATCACACAAAATTGCAATTTGTGGGTCACAATTATATATCTAATCTCAAATCATGTATTTTAATAAGTCATAAATTATTTATTAGTTCCAAACTACTCAACTAGCTAGTCACAACCTCCCTACATTTCATCCCATCTCACTCTTAACGTCGGCACAATCAAAATTATCATCGCCACCTCAAATTCTTAACCCTCACCATCATCTCAAATCCACAACCACCTCAAATCCACCATAGCCTTTTGCGCTTAGCATTGAAAAGAGGTGCTTATATATCGAAGGTGCTAAAACCAAAAACTAGGCAAACTTACTTCGAAAATATAAACAAATCAAGTCCCACTTGACCTATTCTAATAACGGCCCTATTTCGGAATAAGAAAAACACACGAAATTTCATATCTGAGCTCGATTCTCATTTTTTTTTGTCCAAAATGCAGTTTGAAATAGTATTTTGTTGGAGAATGTATGATTAACAAATAAAAATAAAAAATTTTAGAATTTACGTATAATAATTTTTTATTGAAAAATGTGCGGTTGAAACTTGATAATAGGAGAGAGAATAAGCCAATGTGGCCACAAGAGACCGAAAGAAAGGTGAGCATGTCCTTGTTCTATGTTGCGGAAATTTCCTTACTAATAATAGACATCATGTCTCATAGTGGTTAGATGTGAATATAAATTTAAGCAATCTTTTCACATGGAATGTGTCTTTTATGAGAAACAGTAGCTAAGATATCTTCGATCTTTTCTATTTCCATTTTTTTTTCCCTATGTGCAACAATCATTACGAAAATCATCTTGTTTCTTCTTGTTCGATTTCACATCCTTTTTGGAAACCTCGAAGCATAAAGTATGGAAGAAGAAAGTGTTGAATTAGGACGAGAGGCTAAGGCCGAGCCATGTATAAAGAGCTAACAAGGTGCATCGAAAATTAAGTCGCCATTCTTATACACGACCAATTCGGTCCGTTTATTCTTGAACTAAACTTGAAAGATAGAAATCAACATTTTGTTTCACACGAGTCCATAATAGATAGCTTGTTTGATACGTTAAATCAGATAAGATTAGATATAATAAAGAAGAACAACGTGTAAAATGTTTATTAGTTATTGTGTCGTGTCCATCGTCCATCTCTTATAAAATGTGCCTAAATGTTACTTCTGTTCAATGGTAGTATTGGTCAAAGAACATGAAATATATGTATTACTGTGCACCAAAAATGTTGCAAACGTTGAGAAATTGTGCAAACCACAAATTGTGAAAAGACCGGGGCGGGCCATAATACACCATTTTTATTTATGTAGTAAAATTATTTTTACTCCTAAATTTGGAATAGAATTTTATTTTTCTCCTAAGTCGAAACCACAAGAAAAGACGCATTCGTCTTAACAAAGAATTAGTGATAAAAATTCAACAATCCAAAATAATAATCGAAATTTTTCTTTTGAAAGAAAACTCAAACTTGAGTTTCTTTTCTTTACTTAGGATTATTAACATTGAAATTCGTCTAACGAAATTCAATTTAGAAAATAACCTAAATCGTGTCGATGATCTACAAAGCAAACATGAGAGAGAGAAAAGGACTCTAGGAAGTCTAGGAAGTGAGATGTGAAATTCTTAGATTCGTGAACAAAAGTTCCATGTCTTGATGATGAGTGGAGGTGGGATCCAGACCAAAATTTTGACTTTTAATTTGGATCATTTTAGTACCGACGTAGGGGTGGTTGGGGGTTGAACTGTTAGGCTTGTGGACCTCATGGGTCAAGTCAGCCATCCACGAGCCCAAAGCATACTCATTTTTATAAAAGAAATGAGTCGGTTCGAATGTTGATCAACTCAACTCAATTCAATTCATGACTTATTTCAAAATGAGCTCGAATTATTCATGGCCGTTCTAGTCGGGACAAACCAAGACTGTGAGCAATTCGACATATTTGCCACCTCTATACCAACATGGTAACATTGACTGTATACATAAAACGAAGACTTGCAGATCTTAGTAACTTGTAAAAAAATTTAAAACATAAAGATTTGCTTTAAATTTAGGTCATGTTATTATTGTGGGGGTAACAAATTAGACCACAAAATATTGTGTAACAAATTACTCAAACATATCAAAATTACATATCTAATTTTTCGTAATACATTTTTCGTTGTTTGAATTCTTCACATTGATTCGTAGAGACCACGTAAATTATCTCATTAAGAGATTTATTTTGCACGACAGTTTCTTCGTGTTAGGATTCGAGCCTTTTCTTGAAAAAAAAAAAAAAAAGAGTAATCTTCTTGGGTTAGCTTTCTCTAATGTTTATCATTTCTCCAAAAAAATTAAAATACTTTGCCTTTTGTAACTTTATGGATCCACATGTTAAAAATAAAGAGTAACTTGACTTTCTTCAAAACTCTCATTTGTTCTTTATTCAAGAACATTAATTTTTTCAAGGGGAATGATGTTGATTTTCCAGTAGGCTTTTCCTCAAGGGATATGCTTGAGGTCAAAAGTTTGATTTTTCACATATGGTATCAATTTGTTGACTTAGAGTTTTCGACTAGATAGTGTGGCCAACATATTCTGGCTTCACTCTACTCCAAGTGTCAGTTGCACTTGGCCTTCTTTGATGACGGGAGAGGCGGTTGCGAACACTCTTACAATCAATTCAATCAACTATAGAGATATTTGGGTGAGGGATGAACAATGAACTAGAGCCTCAAGAATATGTATGATAGCGGGTTTGAAGAAAGTATTACTGAGTCATTTCACTATTAAGAGTGTAAGAATACATTATCTTTGGTTGATACCAAGTGCGAACTTTTATAGGAGGAAAAGATAGGTGGTTATCATTGAACTGGTGACATGTGGTTCCTCTTAAAGGCTCACAGTCCATGGACATCACAAACGTTGTCCTAGGTCCAAGGCGACATTAAATAATTTTGAAATGTAGTCGCCCTATATCCTAGACCGACCATCTAAAATGTAGACTGGAAGTTGATTGAGATGCATTTGTTGTAGTCTGCCAAATCAGTCAATCATACAAAAGATTTTTTAGATAAAGAGACATTATGAAAGATGTCTTGTAGGATAAAGGTTCTTCACTTCGAGAATATGCAGCAGCTCGTAGCACATCCCCTCGAGCGCGGAGGTTTGACATCTACGCGTTGCTCGGATTAATGTGTTTAGTTCACTTCAACTTCTTACCTTGATGGCATGGATTAGGCTAGGGAAGCAAAGTGACACAAGTGCGGACCTTAATTGACTTATTGTTGTCTCTTTGTTAACTGCCACCTGACTATTTTCGTGGAACGAGTAACACATTCTTATATCACTTGCTTATTTTATTTTTTATTTTTTTCTAAAAGCTAGTAAAGAACTTTCTATTTTAAATTTATCTCCATTACGTTTTTCTTATGCGTAATAAAAAATTATAAATTGTAATAGATTGGATTGTGAAAATTTTCAGTTATAACTAAACATTAAAATCTATTTTTCAAAACAATTGAACTAGTAAAATAATTCTAAAACGTATATTAAGTACTCGACAGACTTTTTTGGTTCAAAATTCCCTCAAAAGTATATATATCCATAGGGGGAAGAGTGTCCTTGTAATTTTTAAAACTGGAGGCAGTGTTTCCGTATGTGTCATGTACCTTGAACAATATCTCAAAATTTTGGCCCATATTAAAAGAATATGGGGATATGACACTCAATTTAGCGGATTGGGTGGTAAATTGGTTCTGGATATCACATTGAATTTGAGAAAGCATAACAAAAACCAACCAGCTGAACTGAAAAATGTGATGTAGAAAAGCAGTCACCTAAGAAGAAAAGAAATGAGATAAATCACTCTGTAGTCAAACGATTAAAGTACTTTTTTCTCAGCAAAGAACAGAAGGGGAGTATGTCTGACCAAAAACTACCACACGAGAAAGCATCCATTGCCAACCTGGGCAGCCAGGACAACAGAAGTACCACAGAACCTACTTTAGATTTCTATTCAAGTTTCGCAAGCACTAGTATATACAAGAAACAACGGTTTTTGAAAAGGCAGCTATCTAATGGGGAAACATTGAATGGGGCGAGCAACCTATACAAATACACAGGCGTACGCCACCAACTGTAACAAAGTTTCCATTTACTCAGCATTTGTTTTATTTCATGGTGACATCACATCATCCATTGTCGTTATCATTTGCACGTCCGTTTCCTCAGATGCTGCTTTCCCCTTGGGATCACCTAATGGATACATAATAATATCTTAAAATCATAAACAACAAAAGGGTATAGCTACTAAGATCAATGCCTTCAATAAGTCTCACCAAATATGGAATCAGTTGATGACCGACTCAGTGATGTACTCCTGATAAGATCTGCAAAAGTTAAATGAGGTCCAAGAAGAATATCATGAAGTTGTTTCTTCCCTTAAAGAGTATCATAAACATTTTTCTTGACAAAATATAAGCAATTTTAGTTTCTAGAAGTATGTTGGTGATGTAAACCAGAAGGGTAACAGATGAAAATTGAAGCATATTTGTACATGAAAGTTTAGACAACAAAACAGTGTATTATATGAACTACACACCAGCAAGTTAAAAGAAAATGAAAGGCATGAAAAAATAGTGTAACAGAGGAAGAATATGTTTATATATTGGCATAAATGAAGCAAATAAGCATATTTATATAGAGGGACAAAGCCTTACATGCACGTATAAGTGCAGTTTCGGGAGAGCAAATATCCTAACCTGGTGACTGACGCAATGCCTCCTTAACAGCATCAAAGTTCTTGTATGTGTAGCCCACAAAGCTTAAATCTTCAGAATTAAGACGTAACTGTGTGAAGTAACATTAAAGCCAGTTTCAGATATACCTTAATCCCTATCATGATTAAACTCAGGAGACTAAATTGCAGCACTCAGTAATTGAAGAACAAGATATAAAACATTGTACTCGGTTAACACAATTAAAACGGAGTGTTTTCCTATGGTTGGAGAGAGGTTCTATAGATTTTCATATTGATTAAAGTTCTGCTAAGTTAGCCCATGCTTGATGGCCATTATTTTGAAAAATTGGAGTTTTGAATAGTGATTTTTTGGAAAAATGTGTGGTTAAAAAGTAGGGAAAAATTTTGGGTTTACGTGCAAAATATTTTATTGTGCAAATGTATGATTGAAATGAGTATGAGAATTAAAGAGTTTTATTTAAAGGAAGACAAACAGGGGTTTAATATGTCAGCTGAAGGCATGATACCATACTACTTGTTCCCTTAATCAAAATCTTTGCAGCCCCATTCAACTCTCTAACTATGTCAATAGGAAAGAATGTAATAAATCTAGCTTCCGAATCACCCCCATTTTATAAGTTAAGAATCTAGTAAAATTGCAATAAATGGGGCTGCAGGAGTCCCAAACTAAAAATCCATTGTACTAGCAAAATAATTTCTCATCAGGACAAAACCATGATCTTTTGAACTTCCAAAACAGTTTTAGTCTATAAGAGACCAATAAGTATGAAAATGGATAAGAAGAAACCTTTCGTGAGGGTCCTGAACCAGATCTTGTTGGTGTTGGAGAATCCAACTGATGACAAATCCAGAGAAATAATTGGATCAATATCAGAAGGCAACACAAGCACACAATATCAAATATACTAAATCTAAGACCTGAAATTTCAAACAAGACCACTGTATACATGAAAAACTGATATGTAAGATGCAGTGGCACAAAATAATTCGGTTCTTCATAACTAGCTTGAGATTTAAAGATGTCATCCTGAAAAGTCTAGATATGCTATTAGAACACATGGGCATGACATAAAAAAGAAGTCCCAAAGAACATGAAAAACTCGCGAATGAACAAGAGATTTGCAAAACCTTTGAAAGTGGTATAGACTAATTAATAGAAGTTGCCGAGCATAAAACTCACTCTTCATGGACATAAGCTTATCCACATACCAAAGGACGTTTATAAAATCTTGATACTATTACGATATGATAAGTTACATCAGTATATTAGAGTACAATATAATCCTTGAAAACCATGCATATAATGTAGCAATCTGAAGCTGAATAGCTATTTGCCAAGAATAATATGTACTGTCTTAGGTACTGCAAGTTGCCAAACTTCCAATAATTTCAGTAGAGTAGAGAACGTAACACGACTTGATAAAGAAGTAAAGAGATCTATGCTTACATCATCAAACTTCATAAAGTTTTGGGTGTCCAGCTCCCCGTGAACCATTGGTTTAAAGGCTGCTTCCATTTCATATAGCTTATCCCATTCAATATCCTTCAACCAAGGATGAGCCTACACACATTTGTTTGTAATGAAAAATGTGAGAGAGAGAGAGAGAGAGGTCTAATTTGTGTACAACCATACCTTGATCTGCCCTGCTCCTCCAGTACCAAGCCTATGTTCCACATCACAGAGTAACCGACAGATCAAATCTTTTGCCTCGGGACTCAATTTAGAGTCTTCAGGAAATTTCAGGTGTTTTCTCCAATGAACTATCTGGCAATCATGAATGTATCTTATCGGAAAATAATTGTATCGATGTAATCCTAGGTAAAGCTATACAGTGGAAGTGTTTCTTTATCTTTTCTAATCTTCATTTTACTATAGACATACTGACAAGTTATGTACGAGGAACTAAAAAAAAAAAAAAAAAGAGAACAGAAATAAAAAGAAAGTAATACGCTACGATTTGTAATTTATAACTCAGGCTTAAAATATTAAACCAGGTGAACATACATGGCCCTCAAAGTCAACCGATTCTCAAGTAGGAATGACTCATCCAACGTAAGGAACCTGAGAAGATAAGCATATTTAAGCAAGTGAAATGATGGTACAACAACTTATTTTATCTTCATTTGTTACTAACCTGACAATGTGAGATGTTACAGATGAATTCCGAACTTTAGGAGATGCCGACTCGAGAACACCTCCTTCCATTAGAACAGCTCTATCATCTTCTTTGACTGGCTCCTTTCCCAACTCTTCCAAATTTATGTCAGAATTTCTGCCACTGAAATGTACAACATTTGGACTGGGAAATTTACGATCCTTCAGAATAAAAAATATTATTATAACACAATATAAATGATTACTTAAGTACATAAAGAACAAAAAAGGAATCTTGGATTTGATGTACATTACTGATGTACCAAAAGCCAAAGAATTGGATGAAAACATGTAGAACTATACAATAACATTATGTTCCTCACTATTGTTTGGGGTGTTTTGGGTCCACTCAGAATTTACACCAGAGAACACGCTCATTCAACAAAATCAACTACATGTCTTATAAACTCAGAAAAAGAAAAAAAAATAAAAATCAGTAATTATTTCATAAGCCATTCGAGCAGCTGCAATACCAAATTTTCATACCGTTCTGCAAATGCATCGATAAGCAAATATAATATCACTTAAATAATTACTTGAACATTTTATGTTCAAATATAATCAAAGATCCAGATAGCTTTTCTAACTCACGGTTTCGGTGAGGAATTTTTCCCGTGCTCCAGATACTCTGAGTACATCCAAGCCACGCATATTGGCACTATCCCAAGAAAAAATGACACCTGCAATTGACTCAAAAGAAAACTAATTAACTCATCAAGCAATGTTTTCATAAAATCAAATAACTTAACTCATCAAACCATCAACTACAGAACTTTAAAAAAGGAACTCATCATTTTAAGTACATAATACACTGTTGGTTGCTACAGCAGTAAATACGTGTAACAAAATCTACAAAATCCGCGAATATAAAAATTAAAATCCACCTAAAATAATTAAGATCTAGTGTAACAGGCTCAACAATTGATACAGTCAAGAAACAATCACTGACCTGACCAGGTGTTAATGGTCCATAGATCACCATTCTGACTGATAATCTCTGGAAAAATTCACAATGAAAAAACACGCATTTGAAGATTATACTTGTGGATATGTATGTATACCCGCAGAGAAAAGTAGATTAATTTGAAAGAATTAAGACAGATCTGATGGAGTAAACAACAAAATCTGGCAGTGGAATGAGAGGTTTTTATACGTATGAAGAGTAGTAGAGTACTGTAATGGTGGAGTTAGTTGTCGAATCTCTGTTCGTATATTAATTAATTTATTTGTGTCTATCTCTCATTTCCTGTAAATTGCAATGCAGATGCAGCTTATTAATCGTAAAGGGACTTCGAGACCACCGACACCATTCTGTTTGAGGGCCACACATTAAGTCCCTCTTTGGGGATTAAAATTAAATTTTGTTAAAAGTTGATAAAATATGTGGTTAAAAAGTTGTTGGGTCATAAAATATATTGTTAAAATTAATTATTAATATTGAATTAAAGTAAAATCTGAATTTCAATTCACACCAAGAGCTAAAATTATACATTTTCAAAAAATTTAACTTGATGTTGAAACTAGAATTATTTATTTTATTTTAAGCCATCACTTGATCAATCGATTTTTTTTTAAGTTCAAAAAAGGCATTTTGAAGTCCATTGCGAGTACTTCAAATCGGTACCAAGATATATCATGACGATCAATGATCATTCCTTGAAAATAAGTCAAAAGATAGGACTTCGATTTGAGAATTTTACGCGAGTAGAAATTTTTAACTCGTTACAGCGATTTGTCATATATTAGTTTTGCCAATTGAAAGATTTGTTGGAAAGTACACCATGTGTACTTTGAGACGTAAGTCGAAAATTGACCTAAAAAGCGAGTTGGTAAAATGAGAATTTAAAAGGCTTCTTGAAAATGAGCAAGATGACATGGATGAAGTTGCTAAAGACTGAAACGAATGATCGGCACATTAGATTCTCTCTATTTCAACTAAATCATCAAACATTTCTAGTTATTGAACCATCTCATCTAAAAGTTAAACTCTCAAATTATTAGTTGTTCAAAATTATACCAGTAGACAAAAGACTTATAGTTCAAGTCTCATTACCATTCTTTTATAAATTTGTACACGTGTCAGTCTTTTTATAAACTTGTGCATGAATTCCTTTGGACGGTCGGGGGAGGTACAGATAGCACCGTTTTCCTTTATGTTATTGCAATTGCCTGGTGTAAACACAGACGGCTGCTGGAGTGAGACACGAACTGTGTATTTTGGCCTCAACTTCAGTCTGTCTATGCATCATGTATAATGGTTTATTTTCTATGAAATTCCAATTCAATTTTGTACAGAGAAGCCATGCAATTGCAAGTGTTTCCTTCTACACATGAAAATGCTCATTACTTGCTACTCTTCAACTAGTTCTTCCATTTAAAAAAAAAAAAAACTGTTATTTTACAAGTCTTTTAGTTGGAAAAATAGGGAACTAATTCAACCCGCTATATGCTTTCTGTTTTTCCCTCTCCGAACTAGTTTCTACATCATCATCATCATCATCATCTACGTAGACAATATCTACATCTCCCTCATCATCCCAATCTGCATCATCGTACTCTTCATCATCATCATCTTCGTCATCATTCATATCAGCACGTAAAGTACCAAACTCGGGAGGAGGGGGGCAATCCTCTGTTTCTGCTCTGTCCTTCTTCATCAAGAGGTGTCGAATGACTCTCTCATCTTTGTCAAGCATGCTCTTGAAATCATTAATCCATTTGGCTTCCAACTCGAAGTTCATCAAGATATAGTGAGCATTCTTTGCTTTTTGTATTTTGTATGCCAGTCTACGCATACCCCAGTCGCTGAATCTCCATATCTTGCCTTTCTTCTCCTCCAAAAATTCTACAGAGAAGTGTCATGGACAAAAGTAATTAAGTTAGATATGAAGATGGATATACAATATTTAGCAGCTTCTAGGCATCAATACTTGTGCTCTTCCCCACCCAACTCATCGAATGGTGTAACTACTAGGACGGGATAAGAATAAAAAACTCCAAGAATTGATTATTGGAAAAGGCCTTGACCCCACATGTTCACAAAGTCGCAAAGTCTGGTAAAGAAACTCTATTGATTAGAGGGTACATGTTAAACCTTCTCCTCTTATAGATGAGAAACATTTATATATTTTTAATTTTCAACATGTCACCTCACATGCAAGACAGATTTGTCTTTGTCAAAGGCTTGACACGTGCACAAATTTCATAAAGAGGGTAGCCACTAGACTCTGAACCCAGGATCTTTGCCAGCTTTGATACCGTGAACCATCTCCTTAAAAAGCCAGAGAGAGAGGATAATGAATGGCAAATCATATTTAGGGGTCCCTATCATAACTAGAGCTGGAGGGTTCAAAAGTAAGGAATGATGAAGAGACAAGAAATTTATGAACAGCAACTATTTACAAACTATCACTTCAAGAACTGGTAGGAAACCTCCAAAAACTTCTTTGATCTTTGGATGATGAGCTCGAGGCAAACATATTCAAGGGCATATACCAGCTTTCTGAAAGTTCTATTAAATAAAAATTGAAAATCGAGGATATATGGAAAGCAAAGATCACCTTGAACTTTCGTATTCACTTGCTCAACTTCTTCCTTGTGATTCTCGTGTATTAGATAAACCACTTCATAGTGCCGCACTGTGCAAACATGAAGACAATAACTCATATTGAATATATTTCACTGGTCAGTAAAACGAAATCAGTAAACATAAAAATGACATCCATTAAAAACACTTTTTTCCTGTGTTCAGTATATTGTGAAAAATGTCGATGATCCTTCTAAATTAAGTGGCAGTCAATCCTTTAAGATTACTTTCATCGAACATTTTCTTCACATAACGAGACTAAACCAAGTGCCTCTTGTTTAACTTATTCGAATCAACAACAATCTCCTCAATCTATGTTGCAAGAAGAAGAAAAATCTGTAACTTCCAAGTTATTTATTGAGTAAAGTGCTTGTCAAATCCCAAATCTCGTTTCTTTAAATTAGTGAAACACGTAAAAGCAAAGTGAGAAGAATGATTCTACTGGCTTTCAGGAGAATACTTTTACTACATCTATACTCAGATTTTTTCCCCCCCTTATCAATATACAAAACGTTCTGGGATTATTAAACCATAAATACAATGAAAAATAAAACAGGGGATGTCACAGTCACCGCTATAAACCAACACTTGATAATTGCTTATTTATGATCATTGACACTAATGTTATCTTGCTCTTTAATCCTACAACTTTTTCTGCAAGCAAGCAACCATATAATACTATAGTGTACCAATATTTTTAGGGACTTCAAAACATTCGGAGCATTGAGAACTCATTTATTATAATTAGAAAGTAGGAAACACAAGAAACATTCGGAGCATTGAGAACTCATTTATTATAATTAGAAAGTAGGAAACACAAGAACATTTCTTACTTTGATCAACATTCAAGTCACTTTCAAGCTGAAGATTCAAAGCCTCGAACAATTCACCTGTAAATCAACATTGAGTTCAATCACTTCACATAAGAATCTCTTTCAATGACTAACCAGTATTTCTAAAGGAAAGAAAAGAAACAATCACGTACGTTCTTCAGCATCTGCAAACTCTGGTAGAAGCTGACCATCTTCCTCAAGCTTTCTCTGTGGAAAAAATCAACTAGCTCTTTTAGAAAAATCCAAATTAAGAAAATGAACTGTTGGATAAGAAGATTTTCCAAAGAAAAAACAAGAAAAAAGGATTATTTTGGCAATAAAAAGAATCTACATTTAACAAATTTGAAGTAAAAAGCGCCAAATCCACATTCATGTAAAATCTTTTCAACACTGGAGTCAAAGATTCGGGTCAGAGATACTTCCACAATGTTAGAGCTTCTTCCGTTCATAATTATTCTCATATTCAATAGTAAAATGCATACCAAGAGCACCTCCTTTTGGTTAAGTTCTGCAAAAGTCCTAGTAACTTGGGGTTGACTTCATGAGTCTTTCTTCATCACATCATCCGATTTGAGACTTCTATTATATGGTCTGATAAAGCTATATATTTTAATCATATCATCGTAAATATTAATTTTGGTGTATATCTCCCTCTTCTAACATGTTTTCTTTTCGGACCTCATTCATTCTTGTGAATGAGAACTTCTCTGAATGTACGCAGTACATGTCCAACAATTCAAGTCGTCATTTTTTCTTCTTTATCTTCAATTGAATCACCTCGACTTGTCAACATGGGCATTCATTTCTTATTTCATCCATTCTTTTATGGCTATACATCCATCTTAAAATTCTTATTCGCCTTATGAACAATTGCCTTTTCATGGACAAAATTTAGTATGAAAAAGTATAGTTGATCTAACAAGCATTTGCACTTGCCTTTTAAAGTGAGTGGATATTTCACAAAACATAGAACTCTTGTAGCATTGCTTCATTTCATTCAACCATTATAATCTTATTAAATACATCCTCTTCAAGTTTTATTTATGAGTAGTTGGTATCTAAATTAATCACGTTAAAAGATGACAAGAACCTCTATTGTGACTGCTATCATACTTATTCCTTCTTAATGAAATGGACATTCCCCTTAATAGATTTAGTTCTACTTAACCAAAAAACCTATAAATTCCAAATTACTCCTTCATACTTCCACTTTACAGTTTATCTCTATCTTGGCTCAATCAACTAAAATTACGCCATCTTGTAGAGCAATCTATAACTAAAGCAAAAGGATAAGACCCAAGGCAAAATCTTAATACAAGTCTATGGCAAACGAAAACTTTTTTAAGCTATGACCGCTTCATTGCATCTAATAAAAATCATCTCTTTCTCTTAACACTCCCCGTAACATTTCTTGGATACACTATCATATAATTTTTCTAAATGAATACAAATATCACTATTCCCATACTTCATCATTAACCTCCAAAGTATGCAACATGATTTATATAGTAAATTTTTGTAGCGTGAAATCGAACTACTTTTAAACTATATATTGCACCCTCTCTCATAATTTCATAATCAGACTTGTAAGTTAAGTACTTCAGGAGATAAAATCGTAAATACCTCAAACAAAGTAGTGGTCACGGTGTTAGAAGGAAAAAAAAAATACCTCTTTAAGAAGCACAGCTTCTGGGAATGGCCCAGTGGCTTCATCAGGTTTAGGAACAAAGCTATGGTTGCTCTCTCTTTTACCCTTTTCTTTCTTTGCTGCTGCCACTGTTACTGAGGTGCCCCTGAGCCTCACCTTCTGTAAAGAAATTGGTGAAAAGGTAGAAGAAGGGTACTTATGCCGATTTGCTAAAACCAAGAAACGATAATTCCCATTTAGAGAGGAAGAGCTACTGGAAAATGGTTTCACCAACAATTTTCCGATTTCTGGTGGGGATTTTAGAACATAATCCATCTTTTTGTTCTTATGAGCTGTGGATAAGGTGCTGCGAGCTGGGATTTTAGAAAGGGTAGAAGGGTTTTTCTAATTACTTTGGATGATGGATAACGGGAAGTATATAAAGTTGCTATTAGTCCGTAGTATAATTTCCTCATTTATAATTTGATCTTTAGGTTTAAAAAAGTACAAGTTGGTCCTTTTTTTTTTTTTTTACTCAATAATGGATACATTCGACTCTCTGTTAAATTGTCTCGTAACGATCATGAAAATATGTCTTATTTCAAAATTTTGGACTCTAGTTCAAGTTGGAAAGCAAAATGTGATTTTATAAAATTAAACATTTAAGAGCCAAAAAATTATATAGGAAACACATTTTATTACATTTACGGAAACATAGACAAGGCATTGTACATGTTAGAAATATAATATGACAAGAACTTGACGTGTTATGCGAATAATAGTGACTGTGAGCATGATATTTTCTTTACGCTGAGCTTGATGAGGTTATGAAGATAAATTAGTTCATCTTATTGTGTAATTTCTATCTAAGTTTAATAAAGTCTTTTCTTCGTATTTTTTTCAATAATTAGAGTCACGTTTTATGTTCTTTTTCAAAGTTTTGTATTCTCTTTCCCATATGGGTCGTTGGATTAATGAAAGAAACACTTGATAGTTTAACACAAATTTGAACTATTAAAGTCATGACTACATAAATTAAGACGGTGTTTGGTTTTTTATTTTTTTGTTTTTTTTTTTATTTTTTGGTTTTAAGTTTTATAAAACATCCAAAACTTGTTTAGCTTGGTGTTATTGAAAATGCATTTTTGAAGATAAGATTAAATTTATAACATAAAACTCAAATATATTTTTAATGTTTTGAGTCAAACATGGGAAGTAAAAGTAATCCAATTCATCTTTCTTTGATTACTAGACGATGAAAATCTTATGGAAAATTTTTGATTGGACTCTCGTGGAACTCTAAATATAGATATTATGTTTGCAAATCACGGTCAACCATGCTTTCCAGCTTATTTCAACGTAGTCCCTACTTCATGCTTTTGGTCATTTTTTGCCCTAATCTTCAATATAATCTCGAAACTTCGAAAAGCTTTCACATTGGTTCTTGAATCTTAAATAATCTTCCAAAATTAGTCCTCAAGTTCAAAAAATGTATAACTTAGTTCCCAACTTTCGATAAGTTGAATTTCATTCCCGAAACTTGCAACTCCTCCCATTACTCCCTTAATGCTCCAATCCGGTTAGTATTCAATTGCTCCATTTATATTCAAAAATCATTATTTTTGCTTCAAATGCCTTTTTAAGTCCAAGATTTACCTATAATAACAATATTTACACTAAATTAAGTAATAATTTGCTCAATTTTGTAAATATAATTCAAGTATATAAGGATTTAAAATACATTTATCGCTTCCTCCAACATTAGAGGAAGAAAGCTAGGTAAAAGATAGTGTTTCAATATGTGTCAAAGTCAATTGAAAATTAAGTCATATCAAATGAGACAAGTTTAGGATCAAACCGTTACACAAACGTTGAATAGCTACTCAAAGACTCATACATGATTCTACAAATTATTTTATTGTTTTAATTTCCCGCTATCATTAGTTAAGCATGTAACTAGTCTGCTTGTTATTAAACTGTTTACTACGATCTTCGTCCTGTTTGAGCCCAATTTTTTAGAAGTTTATTTTTCTTATACTCATTTTCAATTTTACATTCTCCTAATAAAATAATTTCACATGTTCAAAATCATTTTCTACTTTTCAACCACACATTATTCAAAAAACTACTATTACAACACCTATTTCTTCAAAATAAAAATAAAAATAAAAAATGGGCTCGGTTTTTTATTTTCTATTTTTTAAGTCGATTTAGTATTTGTTTGTATTTTATTTTTTTAGCGAGAAATATTTATGTATGATTAACCAAATTAAAATAAATATATATATATATTACTCGACAATATATTAGCATAAAATTGTTATAATTTATTGAAAAATCAAATTTATTGGAAAAAAAAAAGACATAAAACAGTTTTAAATATTACAAACCAAAAGTTTTTTCTTCAATTTTTCTGCTTTGATAAATAGTTTACCAGAATGACAAACTAAATGCGTATTCTGTAATTTTAAAGTAGACCATCAAAATAGAAAATAGAAAATGAATTCAAAATTCAAAAGCTTTCCAGCTTATTTCAATGTGGTCCCTACTTCATGATTTTGGTCATTTTTTGCCCTAATCTTCAATATAATCTCGAAACTTCGAAAAGATTCGACGTTGGTTCTTGAATCTTAATAATATTCCAAAATGGTCCTCAAGTTCAAAAAATGTATAACTTATTTCCTAACTTTCGATAAGTTGAATTTTATTCCCGAAACTTGCAACTCCTCTCCTCCCATTACTCCCTTAATGCTCCATTCCGGTTAGTATTCAATTGCTCCATTTATATTCAAAAATCATTATTTTTGCTCCAAATGCCTTTTAAGTCCAAGATTTACATATAATAACAATATTTACACTAAATTAAGTAATAATTTGCTCAATTTTGTAAATTTAATTCAAGTATATAAGCATAAATATGCATTTAAAATACATTTATGGCTTCCTCCAACATTAGAGGAAGAAAGACAGCTAAAAGATATAGTATTTCAATATGTGTCAAAGTCAATTGAAAATTAAGTCATATCAAATGAGACAAGTGTAGGATCAAACTGTTACACAAACGTTGAATAGCTACTCAAAGACTCGTACGTGATTCTATAAATTATTTTGTTGTTTTAATTTCCTAGTTGTGTTTATTCCTGCCATCATTAGTTAAGCATGTAACTAGTCTGCTTGTTATTAAACTGTTTACTACGATCTTCGTCCTTGTTTGAGCCCAATTTTTTAAAAGATTATTTTTCTTAAACTCATTTTCAATTGTACATTCTCCTAATAATATAATTTCACGTGTTCAAAATCATTTTCTACTTTTCAAACACACATTATTCAGAAAATTATTGTTACAACACCTATTTCTTCAAAAAAAAAAAAAAATGGGGCTCGATTTTTTATTTTCTATTTTTTAAGCCGATTCAATATTTGTTTGTATTTTATTTTTTTAGCGAGAAATATTTATGTATGATTGACCAAATTAAAATAAATGTATATATATTACTCGATAATATATTAGCATAAAATTGTTATATTTTATTGAAAAGTCAAATTTATTGAAAAAAAGTCATAAAACAGTTTTAAATATTACAAACCAAAAGTTTTTTCTTCAATTTTTTGCTTTGATAAATAGTTTATCAGAATGACAAACTAAATGTGTATTCTGTAATTTTAAAGCAGGCCATCAAAATAGAAAATAGCAAATGAATTCAAAATTCAAAACCGAAATGCAAACCAAATGTGACCTAAGTATTCTCAATTGTGTGCTATATTCTCTGCATTTTGTATGAATCAACGAGTGTTTAATGTCCTCTTTTTTTTTTTTGTTGACAATAACGAGTAAATCAACAAAAATTAAAAAGTTATTCGTGAATTTTTGTTTTTAAGCTTTCATATGCACTTTTCCACATGGGTTGGTATCAAAGACTTGTTTTTTTTTCCTACGAGGAACCGTGTAGCAGAATTGGAGGGTGATTAAGATCATGATTAAATTATGTAGTTAGAATAATTATCGGCACTAATGATATAACGAGACTCCATATATTAAGGGTGTGTTTGAGCCACATTATTTTGAAAGAATGTATTCTGGAGAATGTGTGGTTAAAAAACAGAAAAAGTTATTAATGTGTTGAAAATATTATTTTATTAAAAAAGACGTGGTTAACCAAATCCACAGCCAAGCCGTCACCGTCGCCTACAGCGGCCTTCTCCACCTGGAAGGAAATCGCTGAAAATCGCCACTGGCCGCTACCTCAGGCAGCCGAATCTTTCTCCTCATTAGCTTCTGGAATATGAATAAACATTTTGGGCGAAACCAATGGTTCATAATCATTGAATGCCCTCGTTTCTTGTTGGTTAAATATATTTGGTTTCATCAAAATTGTGTTTTGTTCTTGAAGTTTATGGATATTGGTAACTGGAAAGAAAAGGCACATCTTTCCGGGTAGTGCTGCAAACTAGGTAAGTTAGGGAGTTTTGATTCTTTACATGAGTGGCTTTGCAAGGAAAATGATTGGGAGTATTAAGCTGTGTATATGCCTTGGCTTGTCTAGTTGTCTTCACACTTTGCATACACCACAACTATTCTGCAAATCCAAAAACTAAAAACAGTGAAAATCAACTCCGAGGAACCAAATTATGTAGTTTATATTTGTTCTGGAAGTATGGCAACTTTTACTGTAAAACAATTACATGAGATTGCAAAGGATCTTGAAATCTCCAGCCAGAAATTCATTTGATTTGCTAGAAAAGGCAAGAACCAAGAAAACGACGAAAAAGAAAACTAGCTGCCGGAAGGATTTGAGGAAAGAACCCATTTGATGTTTTAACAGATCCACAGTTGTCTAAAACTTTGATTTTAAACGCGGGAAGGATTGATTTTTTATTTATTTATTTATTTATTTTTGGTGAAGAAGATGAAGGAGGGTGGGTGGAAAGAAAAATAATGTTCTACAAATTTGGGATTGTAGGGGTTACATGCAAAAAAAATTGGATTTAATCCCCAAAAAAATAAAAAAATTTGGGTACTGAAATTACAATTATTCCCTTTTAATTTTAGTATTTTTTTACTTTTTTTTAATGAAAAATCTAACAGATATTGACATTAGCGGGTTTTTCATGCAAAAGATTTCTAAAAATGGTTTTCTGTGATTTTCAATAGGTAGAGCGTATATAACATGTGAAAATGTTTGCAACGGGTTTTCTAGCATACGAATGCTATTCATGAGTGTTGTGTTTTCACATTTCGATCTGGTTTGGACCAAGAAGAAGACCATGCTACTCGACATCCATGAAACTAGTCATTGTGAGTTGTCACAACATAAAACACGCAAATGCACACTCAAAAACACTAACAGAGTAATAAGTTTTGAGATGCGACAATCACAAGAAAACTTGCTTTTAACATATGTGCAAGAATTTTTATTCTCTTACAACTTTTCTTAGTACAACATATAAAAACAATGAAACTGGGGCCTTAGGGCCGTCCAGTACAATTGAAAAAAAAAAATTGATGGCCCTACCAAAGAATATATGCTCTTATCTTACCCTAACTGTATGTTCAGACATACATGTAAAACAGACACTTTTATATAAATAGTATTGTATGTTGACACCATGAAATAATCAGTTGGGACGGCCACCTAGTGGTGGTAGAAGCATTCATGCTGGCACTCAAACAAGGTTGAATTACTTCATTTGCGAGTTATGTCCTTCGGAGGATCCGTTCGAGTCCCATTTCTTAACAATAGATTTTAGAACAGTGATTTTTTTTAAATGAGTAGTTAAAAAATGGGACAAAATTTTAAATTTACGTGTAAAATTATTGTAGAAAAATATGTGATTAAAAATGAGTTTGGTGAAAAATGAATATTTCGAGATGGGACACGAGCACTGCCATAATATTATAGGTGATCGTTTGACCAATTCAAACCAACAGTTCGTTGGTCGCCAGGTCGAAAAACATTAACCATCTGACCTTGAGCCAAGCCAAATCCCTGAGCATCGACCCTGTAAGCTAGAGCTTAAATTCGTCTTTTTAAATGAATTAAATGGACATTTTGGATGAAAATCTGTCGATAGAGATGATACAGTATATATGCCAGTCTGCAGGGGCCACATAGGCAGCATGGGGTGACGTAGTGATGACGTCACGAAAGGCTAATTGGTGCTGTAAGGAGGAGGTCCATAAGGTAAGCCACCCCAAATTTCTACTCTATAAAAGTGAGCCCCCCAAAACTCTTTCCCTCAGTTTCTCTCTTTGTCTGCTGACAATTTCTTGGGGGGAGAAAAGCAAAGATTTTAAAGCAGAAATCAACTCTGAATTTCCAACCCACAAGGTATATAGCAAATTACATGGGTCTTTTTCAGTGTATCTTCGTGTAATCATCTTAGTCAAAAGTTTAAGTCGTTAAAGAAGAAACGCATGTTCTTAATTTTCATAAATGGATAGTTATGCCGCTTAAGTTTAGGCCATCTTGTGGCTTAGATATCATTATTTGTATTTTTTAAGTCAAGGGTGGAGTATTTATTGATATTGATAACTACTTCGTCTAAAGTGTTGTATTTTCGTAGTAGAGATGCGTTTATTTTTATTGAATGCAGGCTTTGGTGAAATCGTCGGCAAACATGGATGCTTCAGCACTAGGGTTTTCCCTCGATTGGCTGACGAAGCCAGAAATTCTTCATCAGAAAGAGGAAATCTCGGATGATCCCATGGCTTCCAAGTTGAATAATGGTCGAACTTGATCTTAATCAGACGCTATCCTAACTGAGCTTTCCCAGTATTCTATGTTTTTCCTTTTCTATTTTTTGACTTGTTGTCTTTTATTTTTCTTTCCCATGGTTTTTTCTTGACCTTGTAAGACCTTTTCTTGACCTTGTAAGATCGCACGCCGTACCCTCTATCTTTGCTTCTTCTTCATGACAACACCTACACTTGCAATTTAAAGATCCTCGTCCCCTTCCAACTCACGTTTTCCTTCCTCGTCTATCCCTCCTGAGCTATTACAATTAGATATAAAATAAACATCTTTCTTCGAAAATGTCCTGATGCAAGATTGACAAACTGTCAAGATCATACGGTCACATTTTGATTGATCATTTCATGGTGTCAATGTACTATTTATATAAATGTGTCAGTTTTATTTTATGTGTATGTCTGGAAATATAGTTAGGGTAAGATGAGAGTATATATTCTTGTGGTAGGGCCATCAATTTTTCAATTGTACTGGACGGCCATAGCCAGACCAAATACATATATGTAGTTGCTGTCAATATTAGGCCCCAGTTGCATTGTTTTTATGTGTTGTACTAAGAAAAGTTGTAAGAGAATAAATATCGTTAAAAAGTAGGTTTTCTTGTGACTTCCGCATCCGATAACTTTACTCTATAATTGTTTTTGAGTATACCCTTGCGTGTTTTATATATGCAATGATAACTCGAAATTATTAGTTTCATCAATGATCGGAGTAATGTGGTTTCTAAGCAAATCCAACACCTGGGCCGTGTAATGTAGGGAAGCACATAAAAATGTAAGAATAGACATTCACAAATAATATTTTTCATTTATTCATTCATGAATGCAAGAAAACTAAGCTACAACACTCGGTGGTTCTTACGTAATACCAAGAATCTAGACATAGACACATAATTGAGAACACTTCCATTCTCTAAAACTTTTTTTTTTCCAAACTTATTTTCAACTACCTTCTTGCTAAAATAATTTTGCGCATGTAAACCCTAATTTTTCCTATAATTTTCAATCATACATTCTGGAAAACAAAAAATAAAAAAAAAAATGACTATTACAAAACTCATTTTTCAAAAAATAATAAATATGGCTCAGCCATAGCCTTAATTTTGTTATAAATAGAGAGAAGAGTGAAAAAGTCAATAGATTTGTGTATATTTTGTTGAGAATCAAGACCAGTATTTATAGGGTCTAAAAT
>CAIGRL010069929.1:0-18959 GCA_903798325.1 Fraxinus xanthoxyloides | reverse complement strand
TAGGCTTCATGAGAATGCTTACTTCGATACAATATTTATTAAAGGAATCTTGACATATGCTCAAATCATAAATGGAAGCTACTGCACACAAGTGCGGACCCAGCAAAAAGGTTTGGCACGGGCAGAAACAGAACAGAAACGGAAAAAAAAATAAAGGAACTAAAACAGAACCAAAAACGGAAAGCCGAGAAGAAAGGGCCAAAACAGAAGGGCAAAACTAAATAAAAAAAAGAAAGAAAAAGGCCCAAACTTTTTTAAATACCCAACTCTTTCAGCCCAAAACAAAAGGATCAAAATAAACTAACTTTTTGAAAGCGTTATGAGATTGCTTAGCTTTAAGCTATCAATCTCTTATCACACTGCCCTACCTTTCAACTATCCAACTCCTACATAGTATCACATCAAATTAAAAGACAAACATAAACAACATAAAATAAATTTTGAATTAAATACAACGTAATCACAAGTAATTTTGTTAAAATTCTGAGAACCCAAAAGAAGTTAAGATGAAAATAAAGCCAAAGCAAGTATATATTTATATTGAATTATGTATAGATACAATTTAGAAATATTTTATAAATCATCAAAAGCAGGAACCCAAATTTCAAATCACTAATTTATAGATAAATCATCAAAAGCATCCCAATCACATAATAATCAAATGCCAACAAACTAGAATACCAATAGCTCGCTCAAAATTAGCAGAAGGAAAGAAGGAATGAAGGATTATACGTAAACCAAAAAACATGGAAGTAGAAATCAAAGTTTCAAATTAATTTTTGCACACAAATTATAGACTTACAAACTAAAACTCCAGCGGAGGAAGTCGGTGGCACTCAAATGGCAAGTCATAAGCAACTGAGCAAGTCCACGGCGTGTAGAGAGAATCATAGAAAGAGAGGAGGTGAAAATTGAAATCAATTCTCCTGAACCAATATATGATGATTTTGGATTTTGGGCAATGGCTAATGGGCCTAATGTTATTTTGAAAAGGGGCCTAAAACAACTTAAGCCCACTAGTCAAGAGAGGCCCAAACCAATTTCAATCCATCTTCTTCATTTGGTAATTTGTCCCTGCACCATTTCACAGACAGTCACCGATTCTGCTGCAATTCCAATGCAGTCCCTGCGCCATTTCTGTTTGCACGCTGAAATTAACATGGCAATCTTCTTCCTGTCTTCTTCTTCTTCTTCCCGTCTTCTCTCTGCAACAGTGATCTGGCGCCCGACGATATTGAGAACTTCAGGAGATCCAGCACAGGCGCCCCCCTCCCCCGTCAGGTGCTGGGTCCGCTCCTAACTGCACATTTAAGCAGAAGATATGAGATCCAGCAAGTATAGAATGGCCATATTGTAAGGTAGAAGTTTTGATTATTAAAAATGACATGGTTATATACCATAAATGTTTAGTCATTTCCAGTATCCATAAGAATGTGAATGTGTTTCCTCAGTTAACTAATATCGACAATGAGTCAATCAAAACCAGCAACTAGGGCATCTTGTAGACAACAATATATCTTCCATGCTCGATGACTTGATAACCATCATCACCGTTGTCCTACATCTACTTTGTACAGAAGTGCAAACATGTTTATAAGTAATTATCAACCACTAACGGACATGTAGTGGTTAAGATATCTGCTGCGGCATTTTCAAGAGTACGTCAATGTTCAGGAGTAGTACGACAATTTTCATGAAAAATAACTGAAAAAAGGTCCTTGAAAAGCACAAAAAAACGACTTACCTGACTACCTTTTGAGTAAATGCCGAAACATTTTGAGTAAAAGCCATCAACTATAAGAATAACCTGTTTAAATTCAAAGAATGACGTACATTCCACAATACTTTTTTTTTCATTCAAAGAATGACGTACATTCCACTATACTTTTTTTTTTCATTCTTTCATGAATAGGTACTATTTTCAACTAGCAATTACCCTTTTGGCAAAATGACCCACCAAACTATTACGAAGTTCAAAGGGGGGAAAGGGCTGCAAAACCAATACCAAAACCATCACAAACTGAACAAATTCTAGTGAAAAATACGAAAGGAAGCCAGTGATAGCTAGTATTAATGGACTCATATCAATCAGGCCACTAAACGATCGTTTGAAATGATCTACCAATATAATACAGTAATGCACGGAAAAAATATAGCCATTGTATTTTGGCTATTATTATAATGCACATGATTTTAGTTAAGATAGTAAAAGATTAAAGAACAATACAAAGCTAAATTATCATTCAAAGAAAAAACAAAGATTGCTCAACTTAGAGATGGCATTTTGCATAAACAACTAAATGTTGATGCCAGAAGTATAAAAAACAAAGATTGAGACATTTCAATAGGAACAATAAAGAATATTCTAGAAGTGAATAAAAATCCTAAAGAAAATTAACGGACTATTTGGCAAAATGAACTATTCAAACAAACCTTTTTTCCTTAATAATTGAGACATGGAAATATACCACATAATGTAAATAACTAACAAAATAGAAGAAGATATTAATCATATTCATCTTTAAACTTACATGTTGAATCTATTAGCTACATAAACCCAATATTTTGTATATCTGGCAAGTGTTCATAAATACTAAAAGTCAACCCACTTTTTATCCACTTTTCATTAGATCGACAAGAAAAACCCAGTTATTGACAACTCATCCTACCTGTTTGTAAACACAACTATTAACATACGCTTGCCAAAAATATGATTAGACGTAAACAAATGGATTGACATGCTCCCATTCAAGTAAACTTTCACCACATTCTTTGAGAAACCATTTACAAAGCAACACACAGTGTATAGTGCAACAAAAATCATTTTAAGTTTCCATTAGAAAAGAAAAATAGCATCCTTGAGGAACCTTATTTTCCTATAGTCTTCATTGTAGAAATAATAGATGGAAAATATAGTAATATCAAGGGTTCAGATTCCTTGTATTTAATATCCAAGTATCGCAAGATATATATATATATATACATATATATATATGTATATATATTCTATCTTTTGCTACCTTTTGGTGTAATAGTAACTAACATCCAAATAGTAAATGACCTCAAGGAAATGCAAGATATATGATTAGAAACAATGACATGTATGGTTATATACCAAAATAGTGGAGCCATTTGTTATTTCTTTCATACATATTAATGATCAAATGTGTTTCCTCGGTAAACTCATATCAAACAATCATGCAATGCAAGCAATTCATACTGGACTACTGTTAAAAAGTATAAACAAAAATGTAGACAACTACAAAAACACAAAGTTCTTCAGTTCAGATTTATCTCTAAACTTTTTATTGTAGAAAACCTGCAACACAGGCATCATGCAATGGACGAATTGAGCACAGAATATCTCTCATGTTCAATAACTTGATACCCGTCATCATCATTGTCCCAAGTCGACTTCGTAGTGAAATGTTCATGTATTTATAATTTATGTTCAACCAGTAAGGGACAAGTAGTCCGGTAAGGCATCTGCCACATTCCACATTAAAGAGTACAACCACATTCAAGTTCACCACGTGCATATTCACGAACAATAATTGAAAAAAAAAACCCCCCATAAAAATCACAAAAAACGGTGACTTACCCCTTTTTTGACAATAATTTTGCGGTATGATCTTCTCGTTTGTCTTCCCTTCTTTATATAAAATTACAAGATATTTTGAATACAAATTATACATGGAAACTAACTATTAATTACAAGGAAATATCTAATTAGCCATAAGTAAATAATATTCCAATATACTAATACCACCCCAAATTGATGTTGGTGAGTCCACAAGTTTCCTAACTAGATAATTATGACAGTGGCGGGTTAAAGACTTGGTGAAGATATCTGCAGCTTGGTAAGTAGTGGAAACATATGGAAAAGCAATGACCTTGGAGTCATATGCATCCCGAATATATTGATAGTCCACTTAAATATGTTTAGTATGTTCGTGGTACACAAGATTGGCCGCAATCTGAATAGCACTAGTGTTGTTACTATGGAGAGGTGTAGGTTGTGATTGAGAGAAACCAAGTTCTGCAAAAATGCCACGCAACCACACAACCTCAGAACATGCAGCGAACATAGCTAGGTATTCAGCCTCAATGGAGAACTTAGAAATACATTTTTGTTTCTTACATTTCCTAGAGATGAGAACACCACCTAATAGTAGATCAATGAGAATCTAGACAAACCGCTCAGCCAGCATCACTATAAGCTGTGAGCTCAAGAGACGACCCCTCGAGAAAGGAAAAGTCCATGATAAGGATTCCATATAAGATAGCGAATAATGCGATGAACAACAACCAAATGAAGATGACGAGGAGCGTCCTAAACTTGCTGACAATATGAACTGCAAAGGAAATATCCGGATGTGTGATGGTGAAATATATGAGACTACCCACTAACTTCCGATAAAAAGCTGGATCAGGAAGAATATTTCCTTCATCTTTCCGATATTTAACATTAACTTCTGAAGGCGTATCAACTGAGGAGGCTTCAGATAGATCAGACAACCTAATCGAGTCTTGAATGTACTTAAGTTGATTCAAGAAAATACCATGCGACGTAGAATGAACCTCGAAGTCAAGGAAATAAGTAAGTTGGCCAAGATCCTTCATATGAAAAACGGAGTGAAGATGCTGCTAAAGCTTCTAAATAAGATTGTAGTCCGATCCAGAAATAACGTCATCCACATATACTAACAAAAAAAATCATAGCAGGACTCTTGTGGAAAACTAGAGATGTGTCATACTGACTCTCAGTAAAGGAGAAATCCAAAAGAGTGTGACGAAACTTATCAAACAAAGCCCGAGGTGCCTGCTTAAGACCATGCAAGAAGTGTTTTAGCTTACAAATAGAGTCGGCCGAGGAAAATGGCATGCCAGAAGGAAGTTTCATGTAAATGTCTTCCTTGAGGTCTCCATGCAAAAACGCGTTCTTTACCTCCATTTGATGAAGAGACCAAGATTGAGAGGTAGTAAGAGATAACAAGATGTGAACGGTGGTCATTTTAGCCACAGGAGCAAATGTCACATCATAGTGGATTTCATACTCTTGACGATTACCCAAGGCAACTAACCGAACCTTAGAGTGCTCAAGAGAACCATTAGAATGAAGTTTGATCGAATACACCAATTTACTCCCAATGAGTTTTACATTCAACGAACATGATACAATATCCCAAGTTTGATTGGTGTTAAGAGCCTCATGTTCTGCATTCATTGTATGTTGTCAACACTCTTATTCTATAGCCTGTCTATAAGAGGTGAGAATGGAAATCGAGTCAAGAGTAGTAGAGATAGATCTATGGGAAGAGAAACTATACCTATCTAGAGGTCAAGAAACATGAGAGGTCGACGAAGAATGATACGAAGTGGGAGATCATCTGATGAAGAACATAATGTCGAGGTTGGAGGATCATGGAGACGTAAGGGGACATGTGTCTGGGAAGGAAGATCGAGACCAGTGATTGGTGTAGCATGCCTGTGAGAGTAAACTATATCAGCCTTTTATCGAGAGAATTCTGTAGGGAAATCAGCCAATACGAAGAACACAGGCTGAGAGACAGCAATTTCAGAAGTGAAGAAAGATTTTTTTTAAAAAAAAAAAAAAAACATTACGGGAACTCATAATCCGATGTGCTTTAGGGTCAGAACAAACTTATCATTTTTTAGTCCCACCATATCCCAGAAATATACACTTAATAGATTGAGATGTACATTTTGTTCTTTCAAGCGGTGGTAAATGAACATAACAAACACAATCAAAGGGACGAAGATAAGAGTATGTGAGATGATGATCAAAGAGCTTATAAAACGGAGAAATTTTATTAATAGTGGGAGAATGCAAACGATTTATGAGATGAACAGCAGTAGACAACGCTTCACACAAAAAAGAGAAGGAATAAAAGACTCAATCAGAAGAGCTTGAACCATGTCAACAAGAAGACGATTTTTGCGTTCTACCACCCCGTTCTGTTGAGGGATAGAAAGACAAGAGCGCTAGAAAATAATCCCTTTGGTCTGTAAGTAAGATTGAAATGTATTGGACATATATTCGCCTCCGAAATTAGATCGTAAGATCTTGATGGAAGAGGAAAATTGGGTAAGCAACTTACCCGACAACCTTTTTAAAAAATGCAAAACATTTGGGTAAATGAGAAAGGAACTGACTTGAATGTAATCAACCAATTAACTTTTCAAATTTTAAGACTCATATATCCTTCCATTAATTACTTCTCCATTCTTTCAAGAATGGAATTTGGTTTTAAATAACAATTGCCCTTTTGGTAAAATGACCCACCAAACAATCAGGGTATTTAGGAGGAAAAAGGATGCTACTGCTATTTTCTTTTATTGGAAACTTAAAAAGGCTTTTATTGCGCTATGTCTATAAATTTCCGCATTGTATAGTTATCATAGCATTTTGTCAATTTGATGAAGTGATTTGATGGAAACTTAGGAGAAAGGATTTTTAGAGTCTTCCCTTAATATCTTCTAGAAACTTTCCTCTATATACAGTCTGTTGCTCTATAATTGGTTTCTCAAAGAAATGTGGTGAAAGTTTATTTGAAGAGGCACCTTTCAATCCATTGGCTCGTGTCTAAGCATATGTTTAGCTAGTGTTTATTAACAGTTGTTTTTATAAACAGGCATAAATGAATTGTGGATATGTCAATAGTATTTGTCGATCCCACAATATACATGGATAAAAATTTATTTGATTTTTAACATTTATAAACACTTGCGAACTGTACTCCAAATATTAGGTTACTAACTCATAGATTTTTGCGCATAAGTTTAAAGATAAATATGATTGATTGTTTCTTCTATTTTTAGTTATTTAAATTGTCTAGTATATTTTTATCTACTTCAATTTTCCAAATAGTTCGTTAATTTTCTTTAGTTTTTTTTTTTACTTCTAGAATATTCTTTATTGTTCATTTTGAATGTGAATGTCACAATCTTTGTTTATTATACTTCTGGAGTCCATATTTAGTTGTTTATGAAGAATGTCATCTCTAAGTTGAGCAGCCTCTGTTTTTGCGAGATTTCTAGCTCATTTGCTCTTTAATCTTATGCTACCTTACTACGTTATGTGCATTTTAATAATAGCCAATATATAATAGATATATTTTCTCCATGCATAATATAGGTATCATTTCAATCTATCTTTTAAAGGCCTTATTGAGTTAAGTCCATTAATACATCTATAGCTTGCTTCCTTTTGTATTTGTGATTAAAAATTGTTCAGTTTATGGTTCGTATTGTATTTTTGGTTTTGCAACCCTTCTCCCTCTGAGCTTCGTAATAGTTTGGTGTGCTATTTCGCTAAAAGGGTAATTGCTAGTTGAAAACAATACCCTTTCATGAAAGAATGAAAAAGAAATTATTGTGGAAGGTATATCATTCTAGGGTTTTAAAAAGGTAATTATTATGTTTGATGGCTTTTACTCAAAAAAGATTTGGCATTTACTCAAAAGGTAATCGGATAAGTTGTCCTTTTTGAGCTTCTCAATGACTTTTTGCAGTTGTTTTTTATGAAATTGTCATGATACTCTCGAACATGGATGCACTCTTAAAAGTAGCGTGGCATACGCTTCTAACCGACAACCTATCAATTAGTGGTTGATAATTACTTATGAACATGTTTATGTTTCTGTACAAAGTTGATATGGGCCAATGGTGAATTGGTGATGATGGTTATCGAGTCATAGAACATGAGGGATGTATTGTCATCAACTCAAAGATTGCAAGTTGCCCTAGTTGCTGGTTTGTTACTAATTGATACTACTTAATTAAGTAAACACATTCACATTCTTATGCATACCAGAAATGACTTGTGGGTATGTGTATATAACCATACATGTCATTTTATTAATCAGAACTTCTGCCTTACGTTTCATATCTGTTGCCTAAATGTGCAGAAGCATACTTAAGAATACTATAATAGCCAAGATTTTTCATTTCATTATGAAGCCTGCGTTTGGTGCCCATTATAACAATAAAAATGTATTATTCCGTCTTGTCAAGGACATTTGATACAATGAAAAGGTAATGATTTGAGTTTCAAATTATTCCACTTTCCCTTTTTTGCCACCTCCTCACTTGTACACCTAATTCAAAGGCATTATTCTGATTCCAACAAGTACGTTTCACGTGAAATCCATTTGTACGCTTCAGTTATCATGTAAATATTTTACAGGATGTATACTATAGATTGTTTGGATTTCAATTATTGATTCGTAGCACCTTTAGAATCCCAAAAACATTATTTTCAACAAATACATCGAATTATATTCTCATGTTCGTACATGACTAGACATTTGCGAATTGTCATGTTTCATACAAAATGTGAAGATCACAATTGTTGTGTCATATAATCGCGAAGTCGGTGTTAATCACTTCGCTGCATTTTCGGTGCATTCATTTCAACGTGGATTTCGTCTTCGGCATTAGGCAGGTCCACCTCGAATGGGGTATTTTCTGTTTCTTCTCTAACAAATGCCTTGTCCACAACTCTAAAACGATGTAAAAAATTATGAATGCCCATTGTAGCAACAACAACAACAACTTGGGTTCGAAACAAATAGCTAGGCATACGATCAAGAATTTTCCATTTTTTTCCACACACCAAAGGTACGTTCTATGACGTTTCTACACTACGAGTGTCTATAGTTAAACCTCTCACGAGCATTTTGAAACCGACGACGAAGATCAGATCCATCATCGTAGAACTCTCAAAAATGATACAATATATCTGATTATTTGTAAGGGGCCATGTAACCTGGTCGATGAGCGAACCCAGAGTCCACCAAATAATATTTACCCGGCCTAAGTAATGGAAAATGAGTTTCAGGACCCTGTATAGCATGAGCCAGTATTTGCACTTCCTGTGTATTTCCGATCATACTGGCAAGCATGAATGTGAAACATAAATTAAAATTGCATGCGACCAAGACATTTTGCATCGGCACTCCTTTGCGGCTTGTAAAATTCACTAGCTCGTTACGCGGTAGCACCGTTTTCACATGCATTCCATAAATAGTACCAATGCAGTCTTGAAACAAAGGATGCTTAGTCAGGTCCGGCCTGTGCGGGTCCTCACCCTCATTATAGTTTAGGCTTGGTTTTATGAGACGTGTCGATAATACGACGATGACATTTAGTACCTCCTAAAAATAATGGCATACTATTTTCAACGAATGATTGAAAATAGTAGTCACATAGCGATATCCTTTTCCATGTGCTGATATGCACAAGAACATTCCAAATTGCTTGTAGATATCCACGTGTTTACTACTGCGTTACGTATTCTTGAGTGCTTAATTTTCTTCTTTCTTTGAATTGATTATTTTTGTTGGAATAGCATTGGAGTTTATAATTTTAAACGCTATTTATATTGGTGAACATTATTTTCTGTATTTTGTGAGGTGAGAACGAAAGTAAAGAAATATAATTCTTTTCTTCGTACATTTGTATTAAACTATTTTTATAAATTCGCAACGGATGAGTAATGTTTAGAATACATGAACATTTGGACCTGTTAATGGGTGGAAATTCTTGTGTTTGAATTGTTTACATTTTTCGCAAGTTCATTTCAATATTTTAAGGTTAAAACGAATATTTCAAGGATTCTGCCTATTCGATGTTATCATACATCAAGTCATAACAAGAGTATACGTGAGAAGGCAGCACCTTTAACATTATGAAAATTATCTTGGATTGAGCGAGGCTTGTGATTCAATTGTAGTTATGCGTAAGGCTACAACCTAGTGAGTTTTTATGAAAACTATTCTGTTTGATTTGATCTTGTTAATATGAATGCATTCCTGTAGATAAAACCTTTTAGCATGTCAAGGAATTGTTGCTTCGGATTGCTTGTAGTTAAATTTTTAGTGCCCTAAACTGGTTAAGCATGGCAAGAAAAAGTGAACTTTTGAACTTCTGGTTCAATTAAAAGTAGAAATTATCTGCATTGTCTTCAAAATTATGTCCATTACTAATTACTTATTATTATTGAAATATGAAGAACAACAAACTGATGATCAACAAGTGAAAAAAAAACCAGCAGCTGAGGCACGATAATGCAGGGTAAAAAGGCCTATCACAGAGGGGTCATGTTGGAGCTCACATTTTCCATTTCTGTTGTAAATTCTATTGTATAGTTTTTCTCTTTCCACAAATTGGTTATTTTGTAATGATTCTAGGTTGTTCTTATTACTTGTATATATAGTTGTGAGGACAGATGAATGTAAGTAAGAGATGTACAATTTCTTCCTTTTCATTAATATAGAAAGATTCATATCCATTTTTCTTCTACACTTTCTTATATGGTATCAGAGTCATAGCTATGGTTGACAATCAAAATGCCACTACTGAGACAACAAACAAGAACACAAACACTGAGGAAAGTGCTAACATCAATCTGATATCTAACGTCCATTCAATGATCCTATCAATTCCAACAACGCTTACTATATTGGGGAAAATGTCAATTCAGGTGCCATATTGGTTACTCATATACTTGATAACACCAACTATTATGCTTCGGCAAGATCCATAAGAAGAGCACTTCGAATTAAAAACAAATTGGACTTCATTGATGGAAGCCTCAATGAGCCAATCGATCCAAGTAATTTTCTGATGGAGCATTGGCTTCAAAACACTATGTCAGTTGATATCAAGTTAGCACGCTCTATGAAGACACTGCTCGAGATCTTTGGCTGGACTTGGATCATCAGTTAGGACATCAAATGCCCCACGAATCTATGATGTAAACCAGTCCATTGCTACCATGATGCAGAACGATGATGTTGTAAGTGTGTACTTCTCAAAATACAAAACACTCCTTGATGAATTGATGAACAATGAGTCCATTCCTAATTGCACTTGCGGGGGCTTCAAACCTATCATTGAAAACCAATAGAGAGACTGGGCGATGAGATTCTTTATAGGGCTAAGTGATTCATATAAGGCGATTAAGGCCCAAATCCTTTTGATCAAGCCCTTTCCCACTTTGAATGAAGTATACTCCATAATTCAACATGATGAGAAAAGAAGACAAATTTCAATGGACACTTCCATACCAAAATCCATGGCACTTGCAAGCTCTTATAATGTAACAAGGCGGGCTGGGATGGGACAGAGAAATTATTACTATACTTTCTGCAAAATGACTGGGCACTCGCTAGAGAGGTGCACCAAAGCCAACCCCAACAAATCAGTTTACAGCCATTGTCACATGACAAGATATTCAGTAGACAAGTATTATAAGATTCATGGATACCATCCTGGACATAAGTTACATGGAAAGGGAAAAGCCTATGCTAACCTAGTATCTTTGCAAGAGCAAGGGGATACTAATAACAAGCAGGTGACATTTACTCAGGAACAACATGCACAAATTCTGGCTCTGCTGCAGTCACAAAACGGAAAATGTCTCACAACATCTACTGATACACAAACTTCCAAAATTTATGGTATTTCATCTTATTTATCTGCTTATGGTGCCAATTTTAGTAAGAGCCTTAACACACCATGGATAATTGATATAGGAGCAACAACCCGACCTTTTATTGCAATCCTCTAGCAAAAGTGTCTTACTCAGTTTTCCTTCCAAATGGTGATATAGCTAATGTTACACACAGGAACTGTAAAAATCATAGAGGAGTTGGTCTTGAAAAATGTTCTCTGTGTTCCATCCTTTGCATTTAATTTGATATCAGTCAGAAAATTAACTGAAACTACTAATTGATGTCTAATATTCTTTCCTAAAAAATGTTTTGTGCTGGACCTTTCGACTTTGAAAATGACTGGAATGGGTAAAATGAGGCAGGGATTATATCACTTGCTACAAACCCAAGCTTCTTCTACAGCCTTAACAAAAACCTTCACTTCAAATAGAACTCGTGTCAGTTGCCGTATCTAACAAAAATAAAGACTTTGATCTCTGGCATTATAGGCTGGGGCACCTTTCCTACTCTAGATTAAATATGTTGAATTCAAATTTGATCCTAAGCATATTGAGAAACCTTGTTCTATCTTTCCTACGGCAAAAAATGCATAGATTACCATTTTCTGTTAGCCATCATAAATCCAAGAAAATATTTGATCTCATACATCGTGATCTCTGGGGTCCTAGTACTGAAATTAGTTATGATAGATCCAAGTATTTTCTTTCCATAGTTGATGATTTTAGTAGGTTCACATAGGTCTACATGTTAAAAGTCAAATTAGTTGCCACTACAGCTTTACAAGGATTTTGTACTCTAATTAACACTCAATTTCAATCACAAGTAAAGGTTATTAGGACAGACAATAGGGGGAGTTTGAAATGAAAGAGTGCAATCACAAAATGGGAATCATTCACCAGAAAACGCGTATGGAAACACTACAACAAAATGCTATAGTAGAAAGAAAACATCAGCACATTTTAGATGTTGCTAGAGCTTTAAAAATTCAAAGCTCTATCCCCATGAGGTACTGGAACAATTGTGTCCTTAGAGCAGTGTATTTGATCAATAGACCATCCTCACCTTTGCTTAAAAACAAAACCACCTTTGAGATCCTATTCAAGCACAAGCCAGACTACTCACACCTTAGGATTTTTAGTTGTCTTGCTTTCCTTCGACTTTAGCTAATCACAGAACTAAATTTGAACCAAGAGCTAGGAAATGCATTTTTTTGGGATACCCTTTTGGGATAAAGGGATACAAACTTCTTGATTGTGAAGCCAAAAGAATTTTCATTTCTAGATTGTGTTATATGAAGACCAGTTTGCTTGCAAAGATTGCAGTGCATCTGAAAATGGTAACATAAAAATGTCACACCCCATTCCTACTGATGTTGGAGCAGAATACCACATTCATCATTCCTCTATTAACATTAGTGATTAAGTATTGCAAGATAGAAATGAGCATGAGAATAATACCCCTACTCATGAATCAAATAATCATCCTACAGAATCACCTCATCCACCAAACTCTCCAGAAATTGAGCAAGAATTGCTTGACAACACCATAAATAATCACCAACCTATGCGAAGATCCTCTAGAAACAAGAAAGCCCTTACTTACCTTAATTACTACATCTTTCAGTGAGTCTCATTTCATTCATCACAAGAGTTGGATAAGAACAAAAAAACTCACATCCCTAGTAAGTCTTTTCCTCTCAGTGTTACCATATCAAATCATAGGCTATCAGATAACCACAAAGCTTTCATAACATCCATAACAGTACACACTGAACCTGACACGTACCAAAAGGCATTAGCCTCACCTGACTGGTGCAAAGCCATAAACGATGAAATTGTTGCTCTTGAGATAAATGACACTTGGGTTGTAATGGATCTTCCTCCTAACAAGAAATCTATTGGCTGCAAATGGGTATGCAAAATAAAGTACAAAGTTGATGGGAGCATTGAAAGGTATAAAGCTAAGCTTGTAGCAAAGGGATACATGCAACTAGAAAACCTAGACTATCGTGAGACATTCTCACATGTGGCTAAGATGGTAACAATCAGGACCCTACTTGCAATTGCAACTGTGAAGGGATGGCATTTGCATCAATTCGATGTGAATAATGCATTCTTGCATGGAGATCTAGATGAAGAAGTGTACATGGATATGCTTCCTGGACATCCTAATGTAGGGAATTTAAAAGTATGTAGGCTGTTGAAAAGTATATATGGTCTCAAACAAGCGTCAAGACAATGATACTCCAAACTTTCAGCTTTCATTATTGATCAGGGCTTCACCCAATTGAAGGCATATTGTAGCTTGTTTACGAAAGGAAGTGAGAATTCTTTCACTGCCAATCTAGTATATGTGGATGACATAATTATAACTAGCAATGATATGTACATCATCAACTAATTTAAAGGGTTACTTGACAGGAGATTCAAAATCAAGGAGCTGGGCACATTGAAATATTTTTTGGGAATTGAAGTAGCATGGTCAAATAAAGGGATTTATATCAGCCAACGAAAGTATGCCTTAGATATTTTATCAGACTCGGGAACAATAGGATGTGTGCCAACAAGGATACCTCTAGATCAGAACATGAAGATGTCTAAAATGGATGGAGAAAAACTTGGTGATCCTAGTATGTATAGAAGACTCGTTGGAAAATTCTTATATCTAGCAATTACCAGACCGGATCTCTCCTACTCAGTACAATTATTAAGTCAATTCATGAGTGATCCTCGTACTTCACATCTGAAAGTCGCTAACAAAATATTGAGGTACATAAAGGCAGCTCCAAGACAAGGATTGTTATTCTCTGTCAATTCAGAGTTGCAGCTCAATGACTATTGTGATTCAGACTGGGGAGCTTGTCCAAATACACGAAGGAGTGTCACAGGGTATTGTGTGATGCTTGGAAGGTCATTGATATCTTGGAAATTGAAGAAGCAAAATACAATATCCAGGTCTTCAGTAGAAGAGGAATATAGGGCAATGACAAATACTTGTTGTGAACTCACTTGGCTTAGATATTTGTTCAAAGAAGATCCGAGAATTGAGCATCCACACGCTGCTCTCTATTCTGTGGCAACAAATCTGCTCTTCACATAGCAGCCAATCCAGTTTTCCACGAGCGAACCAAACATATTGAGTTAAATTGCCACCTGGTAAGGGACAAGATTCAAGAAGGAAGAGTAATTACTAAGCATCTCAGTAGCAAATTTCAGGTTGCAAATATTTTAACAAAATCATTAAACTCGTCTCAGTTCTGTCAACATATGAACAAGATGAGAATGGCTGATATCCATTCTCCATTTTGCGGGGGGATATTGAAATATGAAGAATAACAGCTTGATGATCAGCAAGTGAAAAAAACCAGCAGCTGAGGCACGACAATGGAGGGTAAAAAGGTCCATCACAGAGGGGTCATGTTGGAGCTCACATTTTCCATTTCTGTTGTAAATTATGTTTTATAGTTTTTCTCTTTCCACAAATGAGTTATTTTGTAATGATTCTGGATTGTTCTTATTACTTGTATATATAGCTGTGAGGACGGATGAATGTAAGTAAGAGATATACAATTTCTTCCTTTTCATTAATACAGGAAGATTCATATCCATTTTTCTTCTACACTTTCTTATAGTAATCCCTGTAAAGTAAATGAAAAAATGGGTATTTTCAATACCGAAACCTCAGCAACCCAGAAATGAAATTAAGAAACAGCAATAGGCAAAAGAAACAACTTCAACCATTCTTGCAATGAGTCACATTCTAATCAATTTGAGTAACAAGTTACACATCTAGTCTTATTTTCATCTCAATGAATTCTGATTTTGCTTCATAATCACCATGGACAGTTCTTTGTTACTATTTATCTTACCCCGTTAATTTGTGAATCACGAAGCAAACGACTGGTTGAAAAATTAAACATGTATACAATGTAGTGAAGACGGAAAACAACCGATTTACTGGTTTACTTATCTTTTCATCAAACCATATTCTTTTAGAGCTTTACTAATCTCTGAAGCGGAAAACTGAGAAGGTAGTTTAAGTTACATATCAATCAAAAACAACAAGTTTCTTGTACTCTTCACCGGATATGGCAAGTTCCATGACTTCTTCTGGATTCACAATCCCCCCTCCCTCCAAGAACAGAGTCAGCAAATTCTTTGAAAATCCACTCACCAGCGCTACCCCACTCTGATTTGCCAGAACAGGGGTCGACCTTGAGTCTCTGAGGTTCCAAAACACAATCTCCGGCACATTTTGATAACCCTTCTCCCTGAATTTTCTCTGTATGGCTTGGTAATCTGTCTCCCAAGGATTCTCCGATGCCTGATCAAACTCCATATCGCTAAAAACAAACAGCCTCTTTATCATCTGTTCTTCACTCAGCTTCTCTTCGACTGCAACATCCAAAATACGATCAAACACTTTCTGGAAATTCGTATTCATGCCCCAATTCATTTCTCTCACAAACTCTGTCTTTGCCTTAAGAGTTTCACCCTTAACTTCTTGAAGCTCAGGATTAGCACTGAAGGTGATCACTTTACCCTTCCAAGGCTCCTCACATAACTCAGAAACTAGTATGCCAAGAGCCACACACACCTCCAGTGGTGTACCAGACATGCTGCCCGATACATCACAAATGGCAAGGCAGTTTCTCAATTTTCCCTTCTTTAACAAGTCATCTACCATTCTTTTCCACTGAAGCTCTGCAACTTTTCCACTCTGCTCATCGTCCAACTCCCCAATAATCTCATGAGGAAGCAACGCTCCAGCAGCAATCTTCGCATCCCCCCTCTTCACTTTCTCAAGATACTCTGTAAACCTCTCACTATCATGCTTCAAGAACAATTCCTTGTAGTTCTTCATTGCCACAGAGGCGACCCTATTGTACGGAAGAACATTCCATTCTTTTGCACTCATGAATACCTCTGGCAACTCCAACGCCTTGTGCAAAGGTACCAGCACATCTTTTCTGAGCCTATCTCTCACCCTGTAAACATAATGAGCCTCCTCAATTCCGTCATATTCTGGATGATTTTCCTTGGGAAACATTTTCCGAGCTACACTTTCACAAATCAAAGTAGCCTTATCATAGGAAGAATCAACAGATGGACACCACTTTGCAGCCAAACTAATTTTACTAAGGTTTCCAGAACTCAATTTCTCCAAATCAGACTTCAAAAGCTCCACAAAGAAATCTGAAACCATGTCGTGCAAGAACCTATATTTCTCATAAAGATTGTATTTATTTAAACCCTTTCTAGCATTGTTTCTCTCTTTTTCCTTCCTCAATGCCCTTGCTTTTTCTTTTTCCATGTTCATTTTCTCCAGATTTTTCATTATGTTCTCCTTTTTCTCTTCATTTTCCTTCTCTGGCCTATTTTCCCTCTTAAATTTCCTTCCCCTTTTTCTCCCTCTCCCACCATTACGCCCTCTAAACATGTTTTTCCCCCCTGATTTCATCCCTCTCTCTTTTTTCTCAATATTTCTTATCAAGAGCCCTTCAAGAATCCTATAAAGTATTCAAGCAAATCTTTAAAGTAGCCAAAATCAGCAAATACCTTAATGTTACCGGCCAACGTCTTGGGGTGGTAATGATGAAGCCAAAACGCCGCCGCATAGAATCCTTCATTGTCAGATTTTCCAGTGCCTCTCACCCCCCTGAGATTGCAGATCAGTTTCAAAGCAGTCAATGAATTGTAGGCCCAGGCTAATTCCAGCCGTCCGATCAAATCTCTGGCTGAAGTATCAGGCGCCACATGGAAGAAGAAATCCAAACAAGGGTTTCCTGAAGAAATAAAAGTTGCTGAATTATTTTCAGTTAAGCCCATAATCGGATGGTTTACAAAATCTTCTTCTTCTACATCAGAAGGTTCAAAACCAGTTGTTTGGTTAATTAGACTATTCAGGGGATCATCTCAGTGGTGTTGGTGGAGGATGGTGGCTCGTGGTGAAGTTCTGGCGGGCCGAGGAGACGGCATGTTGTGACCATACTGAATTTTTGAGGTAATTTTATGGGTTTTGAGAAGATGAAGAAATCAATTTTTGTGCGTCTTATATAGGATGAATTGTACGTGCTGGCCAAGAATCATTTACATTTCTTGCAGAGGTTTAATAATTATCTTTTCATTTAAGATTTTTCATGGATTTTAATGAAAAAAATTAGGTGTCTAACTAAAGTTTTAAAGAATTCTAATGAAATTCTTCAAAATTTAGATATTCATAATAACTAATAAATTTATAAAAAATTCATTATTAGAAGAATTTTAAAAGATTTGAATATATTTCAAACTTAAAAATACAAATAACAAATCCTTTTAAAATTTTGTCAATTTTAATGAGATTTTTATTAAAATTCACAAAATGTTAAAATTTATAAATTTTTAAGATTCGTCAAAATCTCTATGGAGAAAAGGCCATAAATTTCTGTTCAAAAACTTAAATGGTAATTAATTTTCCTAAACGTGATTTACCCAATATATGCATGCCAAATTCTAGGATACATTTATTTAATGGAAAAAAGGTTGAATGTCGTGTGTGTGAATAATAGAGGGATATAAATATGGTTGAAATTAATTTTTATATTTGATTCCTAATTGTAATGAAATTTTGTGTGTGTGTGTGTGTGTGTGTGTGTGTGTGTGTGACAAGCATATTTTCTTTTGAATTCAACAAAATTATCATAATTAATAAATTTTGATAATGTTCATTCATTTCTTAATCACCAAGTCTTTTATAATCTATTAATTAATACACCCGACGTGTCCTCCTCCTTCATGTACACGTTTTTGTTATTAAAAATTAAAAAGGACTCCAAAGCCTTTTATATACTAGTTTAGTTGATTATTATTTTAAAATTCTTTATTGTACGTACACATTTTCAATCACACATTCACATAATAAAATATTCTATACGTAAATTCAGAATTTTTTCTTATTTTTTAATCACGTTATCCAAAAATTCATCGTTCAAATTTTTTTTTTTTGGCCCAAATAATGACCATCAAGTAGTAGCTAAACTTACACCACTTCAGTTTTTCATTTTTTTCCCCTCAAATCATTATATTAACTAAATTTAAAATATTGTTTGAGCAAGAGTTGGACTAAGATTTAAATAAACAATTATATTTAGAGGTGCAGAATTGAGATAGGCCACTTTGGCCTTTGGTATAAGGATGGCAGAAAAATCCGTTTAACCTAATATTTGTGGGCTTTGCCCAAATGGGGCGATGATTACCCGCCTAATTGGATAGATAGATGGGGGCGGACGAGGGTCATTGCCTCGAAACGGGTATGGGAAACATAGTCCCCGCTCCGCTACCCGTTCCGTTTAAAATTAATTTTAAATTTAAGTTTTTTATCAAGCAAAAATAATAAATTTATCATCATTTTTAAAGAGAACGTAAGTTGTTTTTAATGCATTGGCAAAAAAAAAAAAAAAAGTAATAATATTTACTAACTAAAGATATAAAAAAGTTAAAA
>CAIGRL010069904.1:1187-11187 GCA_903798325.1 Fraxinus xanthoxyloides | reverse complement strand
AATATAAAACCCTTTGTGGGTTTTGATTCCCAGAATTCATTAACTCCGAATCTGTGACGGATGGACATTCGTTTGATACGTGGTATTGGACATGATCAACTACACGACCCGTTTTTCTGGGTTACCAAACAATGGATATGCTGCATGAGGTTTTTTTTTTAATCTGTAATTATGATCTAAAATGCTTGAGAAATGTTATAAATTATTGCGTTAATTTTAGCACGACAATTAATAATGTTGGTGATTAGGTTTGTCTTGTCCTTTAGCATATTTGCATTTGAATCCGAGCTCGTAACGTGATTTTTCAATGAATGTGAATGATTGAAAAGAAAGTCTATTTTCTTTTAGACTCCCTATAACACCTAATCAACATGTGCAATGAACAATTTAGAATAAGAAAAAACAAACAGCTAAGCAAGTGAACCCACACTATGGAGGTTTTTCAATTATGGAAAAACAATTTATCGAATAATAATTTATGGAAAAAGAACCGGCGATTTTTTTTACTATGAATTGACAGCTTAAATGAAAGATTCTGCTAAAAACAGAAAATATGAAAAGTTATTTTTTATATGAAAAACAAAATGACAAATATATTTATAATTTGGTAGATAATAATAATGTTTGTCTATAAATACTTACCTTGATTGAGCTTGAAACAAAATTATCAAATATTTGATTATAAATACTATTCGATGTGAGTTTGATTTCGAAATTATGCAATCAAAGCTCACGTAATTACAATATAAATAATGGACGAACGAAAATTAAGAGTCAAGAAGTTGATGGAGAAATTACCCTATTATCATCGCAGAGCTTAGCCAAACAAACTCAAGGCAATGATTTACTCGATGTTATCTCAAAGTTGCTCCTAATTTTTCTTGCTGTTACTCAAAACGTGCACGGGACTAAAAGCATGGTTAGTCCAAAGTCAAGGAACTCACTTTGAAGAGTCCTGAAAAATGATGATTCAGACGAGATTTGACCATTCTTAATAATGAAACGTTCTTTTTCCTATTCAAAGATTAGCCACTGGCTCGAGAGCCATGGTGGTCCCCGAGACCGTCCTGATCCAACGAGTGAATCAAAAATTGGATGAGAAAGAGTAAGTCTCGAATTCCCAAGTAGACATATTCTATTTTCATAGTTGTAAGCCTTTTTGAAAAATTCCCCTTGACGAAATCTAATGCACCTTTACATTTCTAATTGACTATTTCTGACTAATTCAATACCCTACTCTAAGTCTACTGTATATAAATATACATATAGATTTTAAAATGCACACAAAATATTTCTCTCTCTCTCTCTCTCTCTCTCTCTCTCTCTCGCTCTCGGAACCTTAATTTGAGGGAACTTACGTTCTCTTATTCTGATTCTTCTGTTTTTGTATTATCGTGGAATTTGAGACTCTTCTTGAACACTCTTCTTGCACATAAAAAAAAGGGTTTCTGAAATTTTACTTATTTTCTCGAAAATGGGTGGCGACGTTCAGAGTCTTCCCCGGTTCCTCCGCCACCACCATAACGGAAAGAGGCAGCAGCAAGTGAAAGATGTGCCAAAAGGGTGTTTGGCTGTAAAAGTTGGGCAAGGAGAGAATCAACAGAGATTTGTAATCCCAGTTATTTACTTCAACAATCCACTGTTTATTCAATTGTTAAAAGAAGCTGAAGAAGAATATGGATTTGATCAAAAGGGCACAATTACAATTCCTTGCCATGTCGAAGAATTTCGGAATATTCAGGGCATGATTGATATAGAGAACCACCATAGCCACCACCATCATGTGAGCTGTTTTAGGGTTTGAATTTCTTGTACAAGCATGTTTGGCCTAGCTTAAAAGTCAAAAAGAAGTTACAAAAATAGTTTCTTTTTGATTTATCACTTGATGTCGTGGAATTAAGCAAGCTTGGTGAGGAAAACATGTCTTTAATATTGATGATGACGATTAGTTTTGTTGCTTGTTTTTGTTAGAAAAAAGGGGATTAGTAAAAGAAATTGTGGTTTATTTCTTCACTTTTACCTTTTTAATTCTTTTGATACGTTCAAATAATAAACAAATCTCTTTTTAAAAAAATAAATTTCTTTATTAGAATATATTTGATTCAATTATTGAGGTGCTCAAAAAGATCTCTCTTTCAATGGTAGCATTTGAAAATTAGCCAGCTTTGAGACAACTGTTTATAACTAATAAAAATTTTAATGATTGTGATTATAATTGATAGAGACATTTTGATATTATTTTCCTCAAATGTAAGGCTACAAGTTTTTGATGTGACAGTGCCACAAACAAATATCCACTGCTTTGGATGTCACAAATATTACTAACATACAAATTGCTATTTAAATCAAACTTGACGGCATAATAAACAAAATTTTAACTTTTCTCATCATTTCTCTGTGCCACTTTCACAAAAATCCTGGAAGAGATGTTCGATAGTAAAAACAGAACTAAAAAAAGAAAAACAAAAATAGAAACATGTAAAATATTCGTACGCTGTCTGGGCAGTTTATCGTCCCAAACAAGTCCTAAAACATCAAATCTAAGCAAAAGAATTACTACTAATTCAACACTAAACATAGCAGTAATTAGTGCAGATGAACTCAATAAGCTGTAAGAACTTACAAAGACTAGTAAAAGATAAAAATAAGCTTAAAGATTAAAAAATAATGCAGCATTACCAGCATATATGCTGATCTTTGTAACATATACAACAATCATGACTACTTGAAAAGTACTGAAATCCCAGTATTAATATTAATAATAATAGACAAAATTCTACGGTGTGAACTATTGACACAGGTTTACAGCCTTGATTTTTCATATTGAAAACGTGAGAATACATTTTTTATGGATAAATACCCGTAAAGTCCCTGAGACTGCACATATAAATGGAACGAGCATGAAGAAATTCTTGACTTCAAACGGCCTAAACATCATTCTAGTTACCTACTAAATGAAAAAACTTCCCACCATCTTTTCAATGCACGAATCCATTGTTGATCAAATGATAATTTGAAGAAAAGAAGAGGAAGGCGAAGAAGAAGAAGCTATTGATGTCTTGTATTTGAGCTATGAAGTGTCAAACCGTGTAAAAATTTTGTATATCCAAGTAAACTGAGTTTTCTGTCACTCCTGATCCAATCTTTGAGCACAGAATGAGCAGTTGGGCCCACATTCAACTCCTGCATATATACGACATAAACTTGAGATTTTTTTGATTAAAAGAAGTAAAAACAAAAAATAGAAAGAATATCGAGATATATAAATTCTTAAAGCTATAAATTTAGATACCCGAGCCAATTCTTCTACTGATATTACTCGGTTACCCTCTTGTTCAAAATGCTCAAATGCTGTCGATGCAATTTGCTCCCATTTGTCAAGGGCCTCCAATTGATACGTACTGGTTGCAGCTGCACAGAACTCTTCAAAGTCCATCTTCCTATAAGACAACGGAGCCATCTGAAAAGTGAAAACAACATCCCATCAAAAGGGTCAAGTTATTGTGATTAAAACAAGAAAAAGGAAAAATCATAACAACTTGGTCCACAATTACATTTGTCCAATTCCTTTGGTATGAAGTTTTCAAAGACAGTAGAAAAAGTGAGTATTTGATGTGTAACTCTACATTTTTATCTTCAAAAGTAGTGGCTAGGATCCCACATTAAGAATACTATTTGAAGAAATAGGACATTTTTCCAGACAAAAATCAGAATGTACTGGACAAATAAATATTTGACAATTCACTTAACATATTTATGATCACACAACTTATAATCCAGCTCAAAAAGAAAGACAAATAAACTAAAGAAACCTATTTGAAATATGCAAGATATATTTCTCATAAAATTTAAAAGTGCAGAAACTGACCACGTGTATAATATCAGGGACCCTAGACACCTTCATAGCATCAGTGGCATTTCGTGCAAGAGCCTGCAATTCAGGTAGCATCCTCCTTTCAGCATCAATTTAATTTCATGACCCAAAACCAGAAAACAATAAAACACACTCTCTCTCTCTCTTATTTTTTTTTTACAGCCAAAAGTTTGTTAAAGACGCTCTGTTGTAAGAAGCAGATAAAGCAAAACTAGGGCCAGTGAAGATCTTCTAAAAAAGTTGTTCCAAGTATACTCGTGGGGATTAATGGTAAAAATACGACGATCTCACATGGATGCATAAGCAAGAGGAGGAAAGTGATGTATGGACATGTGTACATATGCAGAGTCAGACAGATAGCTATCAGAGAGAGAAAAGTAAGAAGGGTAAAAACCATTTTAAAGTTGTCTAGAGAGACCAGCCCATCCTTGGGATCCAGAAGCATGAATTGAGCTTTAAGATAAACAAATTCATCCTCAGTCAAAGCTTTCGAAAGGGCCTGCAAGCATAGTAGAAACAAATAAAATTATTAATTATAGCCCAAAATGAAGTTATCAACCGCAAACATGTACAGCTAATAGACTGATGGTAAAAACAAAGCTATAACAAGTTCATTTTGGCAATTTAATAGAAGCTCATAAGCAATAAATTACACAATTCCTTCTGATATTGCAAAAGAACGTGCTACTAAAAGGTGAGCCGTCCTTTTTTTCCCCTTTTCAATTATTTGAAATATAGAACACCTATATTTTATAGGGGGAAATGATATGAGAAACCAATTATTGGAGCAGGTAGAAATAATATATTGAGATATCAGAATGTAAAAAGCAACAAGATTGAAGACTATCATAAAAGAGAAACAGATTGGCATACATAAATACATCATTCTGAAGGACATGAATTTGATTAATTACGCCAAGTAGGAACATCAGACCTCCCAAAACTATAGAGTGATGTATCATCAAATGAAACTATGATGCTCCATTCAAGGATCAATGCATATTCTATCGGTAACTTGCTAAAATTCTAGGACTTAATTCCACATCCCAAAATTAAAATTTTTCAAAGCTATGATAATCAATATTCGTAGAAACTCTTTTACGGTTTCAATTATAAAAGAGAGATTTCAAATGTCTGTCTCGAAAATTTCTAGTCTGTTCATATTTATTCAACTAAGAAAATATTTATGAAGTAACATTATTATTTTACTTTATTTCACGTCTATTCTACATCTTTGCTAATAAAAATGTCAAACTTTTCAGGAAAAATAATCAGATCAAACTTTGCATCAGTCACTTTATTTATATTTATTTTGATAATAAAGTAAGAGTTGTTTATTTATATTTTTTCAAAATAGTCACTTTTTAACTTAAGTATGAAACAAGTTATCCAAACATGTTGTGGGACAAAAGAAATAAAAATCAACTTTAATCCCCTTTTAGGCATAGCCAAACATGCTCATATTAGGAGTTCAATATATAATGATCCAAATATGCAAGGTGCAACAAAATTTTAGGTGAAACACAAGCATTCATACCACTATTATGTGCGGACGATATATAGATTTTTCATGAAGGACTAAAATATATTCGAAGTAAAACGAAGCTTCAAATTATATGAATGTAAAGAAATGTTGATCAACAAAGTATGTGAAAGCTTTAGACCCCATTCGGCCCCCATTATTTCGAATTATAATTTTTGGAATAGTATTTTTTTTTTAAGAATGTGTGGTTGAAGTTTTTGGTTTATGTGTAATATTATTTTATGAAAAATTGTGTGGTTGAAAATAAGAGAGAAGAATAAATTTTTGGGATAATGGGGGCCAAACGGGGGCTTAACTCATTTAAGTTTTCAATCTCCCTGGTCATATATTTTGATTATTTGAGGATTGGCCCTAATGAAAAACTGAGAAGCAGTACGGCGACTCACACAATTCAGCCAGTGCCCAATATCACAATTTACTAACACACCCATAGAGTACAAGAGACGTAAGTTGACCAATGTGAAGCCCTCCATCCAACATCAGCGATCGCAGAAGTAAGATGTAACTAACAAGCATTGTGCAAACACAAACAATAAAGTAAAATATAAATGGCCAAACAAGCATTTAACTCTTTGAAATAGCAAATTGAGAAAAAGAATTCTGATTCAAATACTCGTCCTGCAAAAGCAATCAGTGATTTATCCAGTCAGATAAAATAATACCTTCAGCGCTGCACGTTTGAAAGGTGTAGCGTGTAGATACGATTTAACCAGCTTGTAGACTAACATATCTAAAGGAATAGGATGGCTCTCACTTCGCAACCATGGATGCGCTGCATTTCAAAAGGTTTGCATCAGTAGTTATATGGACATCCGAATTATAAACAGGTTTTGCATTGTGAATCAACAATGAAATGTAGATGACAGTTCTACCATTGTCGTGCTGTGCTCCTAGGTGATTACTGTATTTTCAAGAAATATTTAGAGCTCCCCCACAAAGTAAACATTTAACTGAATAAATGACCTCAAGCAACAACTTCCCATAAAATATGTTAAAACTAGAATCCTCCACAGCCCACATCAGTTAAAAGATCCACAAAATTACATAAGCAAGTGAAATTTAGCACTTTCAAGAAATTTTATTCAGCAGTTAAGAAGCAGACTACTTACTCAAAGCTTGAGCAGCGGTCATTCTTTTTCTGTAATCCTTGTTTAAAAGCCTTTTTACAAAGTCCTTGGCTTGTGGTGAGATGGCAGGCCAAGGCATGTCCTCAAAGTTAGGGTCAGCTCTTAATACTGAACGAAATATTCCAGATTCTGTCCTCGCCCAGAAAGGTCTGCTTCCACATAGCAAAATATAGCAGATAACGCCAATGCTCCAAATATCAGCCTCCAAACTATAAGATCTATGGAGAACTTCTGGTGCCACATAATAAGCACTTCCAACGATATCATTTAGTCTTTCATCTGCAGAAACAAAGATTTTGGAGCGCATAAAAGATGTTTTTTTTTTCTCTCAATTCTTGGCATACGTACATCATAGCAATGACAGCTATAAAGACTCGTGTTGGCTATAAAGGAATGATATAACAAGATGATAATAACTCTTTTTATAATACAATTTTCTAGGGATATCAGACCAACAGGAGAAGCACCATTCTATCGACTTCTATATTGTCCGTTTTGAGATTAAAATAGGTGAAAAACTAGCAGCATAAATCAAATGCCAATAATAGAAAATTCTTGCTACTGGACAATAGAAAATAAAGCTGATTACTGGAATAGCATGAAAAAAGTTGGTTAGACAGTCGTGCTCTGCAAAAAGACAGGTTGGAGAGTGAAGATTTAAACTGCCAGCATATTATTTACTTTCCAATAACTAGGCTTAGTTTCTAAAAGTCCTTGGTTTACTGCATCAGCGAATAACCCAGGAATGATAAAGGTCATTAAACTAGAGATGCTTTCCAACAAATTTCCCACTTCAGGTAAAAAGTAACCTGACAAACAAACCTATTTAATAATTTATTTTCATCTGTACTTCAGTCCTTGAAGCATGGCAACATCTCAGCTGCTCTATTGAACTTGGAAATAAATTGAAGCTGGCTATTACAACTACACGGTAGCACAAAAGTAACAAAAGGCATAAACCAACCAACAAGCTATATGACTCTCTAGAGGCCTATACAATTTGACGAAGTGTGGCACCAGGCATTTCCATTGAATTTCATTGCAAAGAGAGGTCAAAGTAAGGCTAATTGAGAAGATATTTATAGAAGTCAAACTGACTCAGTCTGATTAGAAAAAAAAACAATTTAAAGCTCATGCGATACTTACCTGGCCTAATGAAGTCAGAAAGACCAAAATCAATAAGCTTCATATCAGCGTCTTCACTTCTAGAGGCAAAAAGAAAATTCTGCAATGCAAGCAATTCAATCAACATCAACAAGAAGCAGTGGAACATTGATCATTTTGACAAATGCAATCAATGAAATATTGGGTGATAGAATTTCTCAAAATACCTCAGGTTTCAAGTCACGGTGGACAACACCTTGGAGGTGACAAAATGAAACGACACTTAGAATTTGAACAACAATAAGTTTTGCTTCCTCTTCTGTATATCGGCCACCTCTGCAGTAATTAAAATAAGACGTACAAAAAGCATCCATTAAAAATGGCATATAATTAGAAGAAAAAAAAATGTATTTTTTTTGTTACCCATGTATTGAGGCCCTGAGGCCTACACGTTAGCTAGAGAGAATGCAATTTCACTCACTTCGACAATATTCTGTCCAGTAGCTCCCCACCATCACACAACCTACAATAAAAGAAAACATAGCTAATAATTGGTCTAGATTATGCGCATGATACAGCTAAGATACACAAAAGAATAACAGGTACAAATGATATCTCTTCAGGAGAACATAGAAAATTAAAAGTCAACCAGTGACATACACTTATTTTGTGACATCTATTTAGTGACGGCAGCCAAAGGACAGCAATTCTTTTAAAAAGGAATCACAACATGATATCTAAGTAAGACAAACCAAAAAATAACAAATTTCCAACTGAGAACAAGTTTGCTGATGCAATGTATAAGAAGTAGGAATTTATTAACCGTTGAGACCACCCTAAAGCCCAAGGAAGACTTTGACAAGCTCGGTATTGACTTTGACCAGTTGCTGGATTTAGGTAAATAACACCATTTTGTAAATCAGAAATGGGCTTTTGAGCAAAACTCAAAGTGGAGACTTTGAGTTTGTGGGATTTTGGCCAAATATATCATTCTGGGGTCAAATTGCAATTTTCTGTTATCTCAGGGATTCTGCCATTTCTGATAATTTCCTTTATTTTATGGGTTCTTTTATAATTTAATTAAACTGTGTAAGGAGTGTTTTGATATAAAGACAGGCAGGGTTTCATTATTTGACACGTTAAATTGAATAAATTTATCTTTAAGAGTTTTCTCTATTTTCCTATCAAATTCTCAATATTAATTTGAGACAATGAGTCTTTGTTTGTTTATAATTATTTTTTTTCAAACTTTTGCTACACTGGTTTCAAAGAAACTCTGAATGAAAATAACAAAGACAGATCAAATTCACAAATTGCGTGCATAAATAACTGTAACTTTAGAAGACAAGGAAATACGTACTCCATTATTATATACACGTTGTTGACATCCTCACAAGCATCATAAAATCTAACCAGATGCTTATGGCCTGAAAGTGCTTTCAAAATTTTCACTTCTCTGCGAACATCTTCAATGGATATTGCAGTTGTCATCTGTCAAAGAAAGTCTGTTCGGATAAATATATCTTCAAATAAAGGAAAAGAACTATCAGACTGCAGAAAATTGAGGAGTGCACAAAATACAACAGAGTTGTCTAAACTTGAAACACGTTCTCTTATTTAGGTTTCTCAAATTTGGAATAAGAGTTTAAATTGAAGAGTTACATTGGCCAGGAGAGATATATGATGTTTTATGGTTTTTTTTTTTTTTTTCCAATTACCATTCCAGCTTATGTACACTTGCAATGGGCCATTTATACATTAAGAAAATGGCGTTGCATACAAACTAGAATCAAGTTCTACAAGAAGAGATTTAGATCTAAAATGCTTAATTTTATTTGCTAGGTTTACTTGGCACGGTTTTACCCACCAGAAACAGCCAGGAATAGATAGCTCTCTTTACACTATTGTCATTTTGATAAGAACTCAATCTTCATTAAGTGTAAAATTCAATTATCAATCAATCTCACTTTGTCTTGTGCCAGTTTCATTCAGATTCAACTAAATTGTGAAGATTTTAAGAAATTTCCAGAACTCTCTTGCCTAGCCTAGGAAGTAGAAACCGGCTATCTAAAAGAAATGAACATTTAATGACAAATATGATCAATAAAGGAAAGTGAAGGAGCCGTCATTGTTTTACCATGAGTTTTTGGATATACAGCCCATAATTAAGCCCCCGTTTGATTCTCATTAAAAATCTCATTCTCATTCTTCTATTCATTTTCAACCACACATTCTTCAATAAAATAATATTTTACATCACATCAATAACTTTTCCTTCTTTTTCAACCACACATTCTCCATCAATATACTATTCCAGAATTCATTCTTCCAAAATAATATCTATCAAACATA